>PVJD01005432.1:0-115851 GCA_004026545.1 Mormoops blainvillei
AACCTTTGCACATCTGAGCAGAACCTCAACGTAGTGCAGTTTCCAGAAAACATGTTTGGATCCCTAATTTTTCTTTTGGGTTTTGTGCTGCCTGCGTATGTGTGTCTGTGCCTGTCTGTTTATAGATTTCGTATATTTCCATCGCTAGGTGGTACTGCCAAAAATCGATCTGTGAAATCAAATGTGGGTTATAAAAGGGTTCTATTCAATGGGCTGGAGACAAATGAGCACCTGCACAGACTGAAGAAATAACAGACACTAATGCGGTTGCTTTGGACTTACAGGTAATCTGGGATTAGTCTGTAGTGAATAAAAACTAGCTTGAGGATGTTGGTTTAATTAAGGACACGCAGTTGCCCATACTCTGTAGCTTTGGAGCTGACAGACCAGATGGGAAACTGGGGTAATAAGTTTGGAGACATTGATGTGTCATTTTGTTACGGAAAAATGAAGCGACCAGACACTGAGGGGTTAGGAGCACGATCTTTATTTACGTGCACGGGCCCAGAGGAGACAAACTCCAAATTCTGAGCCCAGAACAATAGCCCCGCATTCCTTTTATGCTGGGCTAAGTGGGGGAGGGGATTGGGAGGTGTAGTATAGATCTGGCGCGGAAAAGGGCTTACAGAGGTGGGAGAGAAGCATTTACATCATAAGTCAGGGCAATTAGCATTTCATCTTTGGTATCAGCCTTGATTTCCTCTACACTGAGGTTTTCTTTTGCCCCTTCAAACTGGTTTTTTTTTTAACCTTAAAACTTAGTACTTCTTATAAATTTTTGTTGAAAGTCAGACATTATGTTATCAGGTAAAGGAACTGAGATAAGTAGGGGTTCAGTGGGAGGTTTTATGGTAATCTGACTGGGAATCAATTGGTCTGTGTTTCATGTTTGCTGTAGCTGTAGGCTTTAGGGGCGTTCATTCCCTATAGTGTCCTTTTTGTCTCTCCTGTCTTTATGATCCCCTAAAAACTCTTTAAATAGAACCTGAATCTTGCAGATCTTTCGGCTGAAATTCACTATTATCATACTGTAGTTCTCTTGATGTGGCAGGGGACTGGGGAAATGTTCTATAATCCTATGGCGAAATCTCAGTCTTTTAATGGGCCTGTGTCCCTGAGCTGTGACTTTGACATGTGTTTCTCAGCATTTTTTTCCTCTTAGGTGAGGGAAGAAGGCTGGGGGGGTGGGGGGGCGCTTGATTTAGGTAATTTCCCTTCCCCCAAGCCAGATAAGGCCCTGGTAAAGTATTTTTTCCCCTGCCGTTGCCTTTGTTATGGAGAAGACTCTGAGTATATTTCAGAAGAGTTACATTTCCTCTCCCTCTGCCAGAAACCGAAGTGCTTCTTCCTGACTCTTCATAAAGAATATCTAGCGGGGTGGCTGGAAGTTAAGACTATAGCCTCCAGGAGGACTCACTCTAATGCTAGCCCACCAGCAACTTATCTAAGTTACCACTTTAGTTTCCCTACTAGTTCATGGCTCTGGCAGCTTTTGCTCCAGGTAACGGGATCTAATCCCTGATTCTGTGTTCTGTCTCTCCAGATTCTGAGGTGGCAGTTTTTCTTGCAGCCTAATTTCTCTCATGGCTCCAAGGAAAATCATAAAAGTCTTTGATTTTCAGTTCAGCTGTTTTTGCGTAAAGACATGAGTGGTAACTTCCCAAATATTTACCTATCAGAAGTAAACTGGAAGGCCCCCAGTAAGCATTTTTTCAAGTTAAATATATATTGTATGTAATTAGTCCCTCCTACTCAGAATAAATTTTATGAGGCTAGCGCTTCTCAATTACCATTGTATTAATCCTAAACCTCCTAAAATATCTGCTGTTAACAGTTTGCTGTGATTTCTAATTTTTTCTGTTTATATGTGTGCATATATCTGTATTTATATGTGTATGTACATATCTATACATATATACACATGTAAATATTTTTAATGTGAGTATAATATGTGAATAACACTATGCTGCAACTTCTTTTTCCACTTAATATTCTCTATACTTCTTTTCTCTTTAAAAGCTAAATTTATTTCAAATGAATTTTATATTCAACTGACAAAACTGAATTGTCCTCGGGAGTCCAGAAATTTCATCTCTTATTCATGATCACTCCTTTTCTTCAATAAAAATATATTAAGTGGGTACTATATTAAATTTTTGTGATTCTATTAAAAGCATAGGCAAAAAATCTTTAATTCATTTCCCACTAATTTTTTAAGCAAGTTTTTAATTAACTTATAATTTACCTGATTCCTAAATAAAATATCAATATATACTAAGTAGAAAAACCTGTACTAAATTTTCTACTTTCCATCTTGTGAGGACTTAACAAATGTTTTAAACTACAAGTTTTGGGTAGCTCTCCTTTCAGATACGCGTCTGGGTTAGCATGGCAGACCGAGCCCAGGCGTCTATCTTTCTCTCCCAAGGCCTCAGTGAATTACGGAACTTATGAGAGAGTGAGCGCGTGGGATCACAGTGAAAAAGAAAAAGAGGAGGAAACTGCACTTAGCCCAACACACCATATGTGATAAAGGAAACCCTGGCAATTGCCAAGCTGGAACTCAAGAATACAATGGTGAGATGGTGAACACACAGTACAATATCCAGATGATGTATTATAGAATTATACACCTGAAACCTATATAGCTTTACTAACCAATGTCACCCCAAGATATTCAATTAAAAAAACACAAACAGGAAGGCCGGCCTGGAAGCCGCCTTCAGAGTTGCTCATTAAAGAAGTGCACTTGAAACTGCAGGGGCAGCTGGTCCCCTCCCGCTGTGTTCCGTCATTTATTTGTTCAACAAATATTTGTTGAGCACTTTGTAAAGCCTTAGGCCCTGTTCCAAGTACTTTTGCTCTTTGTATAAAGCCAGTGAACAGCTCTCTAAAGAATGTGGGTAGGTGCCCTAAGGAGGGCACCCTGTGAGGTGTTCTTCACGCTTGGGTGAAGGGGAGCAGAGCCTGAGCTGACTTCAAAACTCCACGGAAGGTGTGGGTGGGGAGGAGGGAACACCAGCTCTGCCGAGGAGAGAAACACACTAAACCTGCTCCACCCGAAGTACAGCCCTTTTTAATCTGGTGATTGTGGGATTCCCCAGCCTGCCTGCTGGCTCCTCGCCCACACATCTTTTAATGAGGCATGCTGGAAGGCAAGCTGAAAGACAGAGGTCACTCTTTCTAAAACCTGCACCCACTGCAAACTAGACTAACGAATGCAGGCCTTTGCGCCTACATCTCCGTGAATGTCAGAGCTCACCAGGTACGAGGAAAGGCAGCGGCAGCGTGGAGAAGGGACCAAGATGAACAAACTGAATAATGGACCTCACAGGAGACATAGATTACTCTAAACACAGGAAAAAATTTCACACTATCCTAATTAGTATGCAGCAGTTTCCCCTTGTCCACTTTCCTTGGTTTCAGTTACCTGTGGCCAATTGTCCTGTTTTAATGATCTAGGACCACCCAAAGCACATAATTATATGCATAGTCAGAAGGTCAGTAAGAACCTAATGTTATGCCACAATGCCCATGTCATTCATGTCACATCTTCTCATCACATAGGCATTTTATCATCCCTCATCATTACGAAAAGAAGGGTGGATACAATACAATAAGATATTTTGAGAGAGGCCACATTCACATAACTTTTATTACAGTAATTGTTATAATTGCCCTATTTTTCATTAGATATTGTCATTAATCTCTTACTCTGCCTACTGCATAAGTTAAACTTTACCATAGGTATGTATATTTCAGGCATCTACTGGGGGTCTTGGAATATATCCCCCACAGAAAAGGTGGGACTGCTGTCATCAGAGGATAGTGCATCTATCAAACAAAAAATCTGCAGTGAAAGATTAATTGGACAACTGAAAGGGCGATTGCCAACAAAATGTAACAGATTAGAGAATGATAAAGTGGATTAGCTGAAGGCTGAATAATTGGGAGGACAAAGCTGAGGAAGCCTCTCAGAGCAGAAATCAAAAAGACAGTAGGTCGAGTATCATCAACATAAAGGAGAGAACAAAGAGTGGCGAAATAAGTAATAGAAACTTTCCTCTAACAAGAAAAATACGACTCATTAAGTATCAAGCAGGACTAATTTAGAAAGGTTCACACATTCTGATGAAATTTTGGAAATCCAAAAATCTTCCAGGCAGGGAGGTGAAAAGCCATGGCATTTGCAGGGTATTCAAATAGGACCGATTTCAGGTTTTGCATCATCAAATGCTGAAATACATTAAAGCAATGCCTTCAAAGAGTGAGAAGTGTTAGAACCTAAAATTCTATACTTACTAAGGCATAAATCAAATATGAAGGCAAAACAAAGATCTTTCCAGAAATAGGGATATTCAAAAAGTGTGCCTCCCTACCTGAGAAGTTTTTTGATGAGATTCTCCAGCAAAATCAAAATAAATGCAAAAAGATAGATGGCATAGAAGTAGCAGTTGGAAATTAAAGTACAATACAATACAGTTAATGATAGTAGAAATAAAAGATAATATACTAGAAATTGATATTTGGAAGATTCTCCTTTGATTAGCACAGTGTTAATTACATAGGTTATATTTTTCTTTTTTTATTGGTTCCAGTACACTATTTGTTTCTATAATAATGACGTGTGCATATTTACAGGTTTTATGCCACTGCTTCTGTGCTTTTCCTTTTTTAGGATTTACTCATTCAGTCAACAAATGTTTCTTGAGCACATGCCTATTGGCCAGGAACTGACTTAGCTCTGGGAATGATAGTGGACATAACAACGCTCCCCACATGGACTCACTTTCTTGCGAGGAGACACACAGTGAACACTTAAATATAGAATGTTAAATCAAGATAAATGCTTTGAAAGAAATTAAATAGAGTAAGAGAATAGAGTATAAGGAGTGGATGGGGCAGGGTTGCTCTTTTTAAAAAAAAAAACATTTTATTATTTTTGGAGAGAAGGGAAGGGAGGGAGAAAGAGAAAGAGAAACATTCGTCGACGTGTGAGATTTCTTAGTACTCACCCTGATCCAGGGACTGAACCCACAACCCAGGCATGTGCCCTTGACCAGGAATCGAACTGGTGACCTTTCACTTTGCAGGTCAAGGCCCAACCAACAGAGCCATACTTGTCAGAGCAAAGGTTGCCCTTTTTGATAAGTTGGACTGGGACGGCACCTCTGAGGAGGTGGCATCTGAGCTGAGATCCGAATCAAGTGAGAGAGTAAGCCATTAGGAGCAACTGAAAGGCACTGAGGCAAAAACATACATGGCTTGCCTAGAAAAGAGGAAATTTAACTTTAGATTTAAGTAGATAAATATTGTATAAATATTATATCTTGACAAAGGAAGATAATGCTATAGCAAAAAAATGGGAATAGATAAAAATAAATGCATTAATTTACTGATTTTTTCATAGATGTAAGTCAATAGATGCAATCTGACATTTATAATTTAAGAAATAGATGACTTCATATAATATTTAAAGACTAGAAGAAATAGAAATATCCTCATAAAAGCCAACTAGAACCACTGGGAGGTAAACGGACAGAGGCAAGAGGATGTATTATAATATAAGTCACTTATATACCAAGAATTTAAAAAATATAGTCTAGGCCTGATCAGTGTGGCTCAGTTGGTTGGGCATCATCCTGCAAAGCAAAAGGTCGCAGGTTTGATTCCCAGTCAGATCACATGCTTGGGTTGTGGGTTCGGTTCCAGTTGAGGTGGGCTCATACGGGAGGCAATTGCTTAATACTTTTCTCTCACACCAATTTTTGTCTCCCTCTCTTTCTCCCATAAAACCTTTTAAAAAATAGTCTAAAGCTGGTAAATCAGGATAAAAAAATGAAAGGATTTTATTTCATGCTATAATGATAATGAATTAAAGAATTAAACCCAGAAACTATGAACAGAGATTGTCCTTGTGCGTGGACCCGCGAGTGAGAGACTTTCGTTTTTCACTTTTTACCCTTCAGTAAGTACTTCAGTTCTTTCTGCCTTTTCTTTCTTTTTATCTTGCGTGCATAACTATAATTTCAAAAATAGTTTTAAAATAACATAGAAACTGTTCCAAAAAGCATTTAAAGTAACTTACAAAAATACAATCATGATAATAGTAATAATTAGACAAATTTTTGAAGGAGAGAAGTTCTTCACAGAAAGTTGGAATGCCGAATTTAATTTAAACATGAAAAAATGAGATGTGATATTTTATGATATGTGAGATATATATGAGAATATGAATGACATGGAAAAATGAAGATGGTAACCAACATTTGAAACACAGGCTGTCTATTTTTTTTAATTGGCCAACATTTTGTGTGTGGTTTATAAATTCTAAAAGATGACAACTTCTACACTGTAAAATCAAAATCTTTTGTTAACATCTATGGCGTCGTATCTACCAGCAGAGGGAGACATGGCTATAGCTCTGAGCCGCTATCCTTTCTCAGCCAGCGAGATTACACCATTTTCCAGGGAAGGAAATGAAACCCGGGCCGGCAAGTTGACTTGAGCCAGAGTGAGCAGCCCTCTGGTCTCCCACTCCTAGTTCAGTGGCCGTTTCCTCTACACCTGGGTTCTCAAAGGGGGCAGTACTGCCCTCTCAGAGTTTTGAAAATGTGTCAAATGTGTCAACAAATGTGTTGTCAATTGTCACAGTAATTGAGCTGCATATTAATGCATGGAGACAGGGGATATTCATGCCACATGAAGTCTTGTTCTTCACCGCACACAACTTTCAAATACCCTAGCAGATGTGGGTAGAAAACCTGTTCATATATCTGAGCCCAGAAAAAAAACTCTTTATTTTACAAATAAACACAAGTATTTTTACATGTTTTTAATATACTCTGAATTTTCCAAGAATACAATGATCATGTATACGAAAGGCAGATTTGACTGTTACATTCTGAACTTTAGCAAGAGTTCTTCACCATTTCAGAAAACCACATCACCGACGTCAACACTGTGCTGGATGTGCAACTCACCACACAACTCACCTGTATTACTCTGTGCTTGTAGCTTTACCATTTACTGTGATTCTGCATTAAGGTGCAAGTATCTGATTATTTCAGTAAGCCTTCTTGTATAACCATGTCTGGACATTTGCATATTGAAAAGCCTATTTCCTTTATTTCCGCTTTATAATACTGGGAGCATTATACTGATTCTACATGAAATTATATTTGAGGATAAATTATATAATAAATGAATTTCATTTATGGGTAGAATAATAAAGCAGACATTATACAATATTTGTAATAATAACTTCTGGCAATAATCACCAAGTAGATTTACAGATTCAATGTAACCCCTATCAAAATTCCAATTTCCTTTTTTGCAGAAAGATAAGCTGTTTCTAAAATGTATATAGAAATGCAAAGGACCTCAAATAGCCAAAACAATCTTGAAAAAGAAAAATCAAAATTGGAGGACTCACACCTCCTAATTTCAAAACCTACTACAAAGCTATAGTAAAATACCACACACAAAAAAGTGTGGTATTGGCATAAGGACAGATATTTAGATCAAAGAAATGGAATTGAGTGTCCAGAAATAAATCCATACACTTATGGTCAATTGATTTTGGGCAAGATTCCAAACTCACTTAATGGGGAAAGGAGGATCTTTTCAACACGTGGTGCTAAGACAATTGGATGATGATGGATTCCCTCCTTTACCTAACTCAGGCTGCTCTGAGCCTCAAAGCCTCAGTTTTCAGTGTTCATTTTTGTTGGGCCTGCATTGCCCAGTTTAAACAGGAATTTTTATAATTTATTCTTGAAGGAACCCCCCCACACTTCATATCTAATCAAATTCCTTATTCTCTATCATTCCACAGGTAATATCTTATCATCTTGGTCTGGCTTCAGCAAGAATCTCCTCCATTCTCCTGCAGTTTCCTTTCAGTAATTTTCTTCTCGTTTTTTTAAATAATTTTTTATTTTTCAATTATAGCTGACATATAATATTATATTAGTTTCAGGTGTGCAGTACAGTTAGACATTTATATAACTTACAAAGTGATCACCCCAATAAGTCTAGTGCCCACCTGGCACCACGCACAGTTGTTATAATATTATTGACTATATTTCCTATGCTATAATTTACATCCCTATGACTACTCTGTAACTACCAATTTGCACATCTTAATCCCTTCATCTTTTTCACCCAGCCTCCCAACCCTGTTGCTATCTGGCAATTATCACTCTATTCTCTGTATCTGTATTTGTTTATTTGTTTTTCAGATTCCATATATAAGAAATCATATGATATTTGTCTTTCTCTGTCTGATGTATTTCACTCGGCATAATACCCTGTAGGTCAGTCCATGTTATTACTGATGGCAAGATTTCATTCCTTGTTATGGCTGAGTAAAACTCCATTTATATATATATAGTTTTATATACTTCTCCTTTATCTGTTTATATATTGATGAACACTTAGGTTGCTTCTATATCTTGGCCATTGTAACTAATGTTGCAATGAACATATGGATGCATACATCTTTTCAAATTAGTATTTTGGGTTTCTTTGGATAAATACTGAGAAGTGTAATTACTGAGTCCTTATTTGTCTGTTGTTATAGCCTTTGTCTTAAAATCTATTTTGCCTGGTATAAGTATTGCTGCAATAACTTTTTTTTGGTTTGTTTGATACCATTTCCATTAAATATCTTTTCTATCCCTTTACTTTCAATCTGTGTGTGTCTTTAGATATGAAGTGAGTCTCCAGTAAGCAGCATATGTAAGGGTCTTATCTTCTTATCCATTTAGCCACCATTTGTCTTTTGACTGGAACATTTAACTCATTACACTGAAAGTTATTGTTGATAGATATGTATTTATTGCCATTTTATTGTTCATATTTTTTATCTTTCTCTTAAAATCCCTTAACATTTCTTCTAATACTTGTCTGATGGTGATGAACTCTTTTAGCTTTTTCTTGTATGGGATGCTCTTAATATGTCCTGCAATTCTAAATGATAGCTCTGCTCGGTAGGGTAGTCTTGGTTGTATATCCTTGTTTTCATCACTTTGAACATTTTGTGTCACTTCCTTCTGACCTGCAGAGTTTCTGTTGAGAAAACAGCTGACAGTCATATGGGAGTGCTTTTGTAGGTGACTAACTGCTTTCCTATGGTTGCTTTTAAGATTTTCTCTTTGTCTTTAACCTTTTACCTTTTAATTGTGATGAGTCTTGCTGTAGACCTTTTTGGGTTTCTCTTGTTCGGAATTCTCTGCACTTCCCGGACCTGTATGTCTATTTTCTTCAGCAGGTTAGAACAGTTTCAGGTCATTATTTCTTCACGTATATTTTCAATTCCTTGCCCTCTGTCTCCTCCTTCTAGCACTGCTATGATGTGAATGTTGCTTGATGTCCCAGAAGTGCCTCAAAGTGTCAGTATGTTGGGGGGAATCTTTTTTCTTTTTGCTGTTCTGATTGGGTGCTTTCTGCCACCAATCTTCTAAATTGCTGATTTGATCCGGAGCTTCATCTAAGCTACTGTTGATTCCCTCTAATGTGTTCTTCACTTCAATTATTATATCATTCATTTCTGACTGTTTTTTTATGTCTCTATCCCCATTTTAATGTTTCCTATTTCTGTATTGAACTTCTCACTGAAATCATTGAACACCTTATAACCAGTGTTTTGAACTTTGTGTCTGGTAGATTGCTTGTCCCCATTTTGTTTAGTTGTTTTTCTAGATTTTCGTTTTGTTCTTTTATTTGGGACATGTTTCTTTGTCCCCTCATTTTGGCTGCATCCCTGAGTTTGTTTCTATGTATTAGGCAGAGCTGCTATCATCTCCCAGGCTTGGTAGAGTGGCCTTACATAGTAGGTGTCCCTGGCCACCAGACCTGAGTGCTCCAGGCTTGTCCTTCATATGGGTTGTGTGTGCTTCATGTCGTAGTTGAGCCTTGATTAGTCTTTGCACATAAATGGGAGGGATTACCCGTCAGGTTCATTGGTTGTAAGTACTGGCCCTGACTATAGGAGATAAGCTTTTGTGTAGGGGCTGACCCTGTGCAGCAGAATTTACTTTAGCAGAGCTCTGGTACCTGCTGAGTCTGCCCTCTGGATGTGCAGTTGTGGAGGTGGTTCAGTGGTACTCTGGTGTGGCGTGAAACTGGCTACCAGATATTGGTTTGGGGGCCTCTTGGAAGGGGCTCTGATGTAGGCCAAGGTCAGCAACTGCCTCTACCCCTACCCAGGAACACTTGGTAGAAGCTACCAAGTGATCTGTAGATCTGTAGATGATCTGTAGATAGACTTGTTCTGGGCTTGAAGGTACCTGGAGGAAGCTAATCAGTGAACTGAGGCCAGCTGCCATTAGCTCTGGGCTCGAGGCTGCTTAGCAAGAGGTATGGGCATGCAGAGGTCAGATGTTGCTTATCTGAGGTTTGTGAACCTTTGAGAGATTTTAGAAAAGTCTGAAGCAGAGCTAAGTCAG
Source organism: Mormoops blainvillei (assembly GCA_004026545.1). Lineage (NCBI taxonomy): Eukaryota > Metazoa > Chordata > Mammalia > Chiroptera > Mormoopidae > Mormoops > Mormoops blainvillei. The sequence continues at coordinate 10,452 of PVJD01005432.1, forward strand.
GCCATTTGTGTGCAAAAGCCCCTGGAAGCAGCTTGAGTAAGTCCAATAATTGGGTGGGGCAGGGTCCCATGGAATCACCAGGATGGGGCAAATGGTGTTAGCTAGGTTGATGGAGAATTAGATTTGGTGCCTCCCTGAACGAGCAGGCTGGGTAAGCTTGGGATCAACAGAGGAACAATGGCTCCTGACAGCACTTCTTTCTGGAAGAAAGCTACCCCTCCAGTGCTTGCCCTGAAGCCAGAAAATTCAGTTCCTCCCTGGTGTATGTCCGTGGCAGTTTTCAAGTTGCTGCCCCAGTGCTGGAGCTCACAGTCAGTGAATCTATTAGCCAGTAAGTGTATACTTGGGCCCTTTAAAAGGAATGTGTAGGAGTCCAGAAGTCTACCATCTTGCTCAACTCTGATCTCCACTGGTTTTTATAGCCAGAGGTTATTGGGACTTCTCTTCCCTGAGCTGAGACCTCTCACTCCTCAAGGGGAGCCTCTGCAGCTGAGATATCTCCACTGATTTTTAAGTACCACACATGGGTGTAGGTCCAGACCAGTCTGAGTCTTGACCCTCTTATCAGCCTCAGTGTAGCTTCTTCTGTAGATCCTTAGTTATAGAACACCTGTTCAAATACACTTTAGGTGGCTGTTTTCTATTTTAGTTGTAATTTTGTTGTGGTCGTGGGAGGAGGTGAGCACAGTGTTTACCTACTTCACCATCTTGACTAGAAGCTTTCTTTTAATAATTTTCTATTCCTTGACCCCCTCCTTCCTGCTCCTTGGTTATAAATCCCCAACTTTTCCATATTGTATTAGAGTTGAGCTCATTGCAAAACCTTATTGTAGTTGTCTTTTGGATAAAGTCTTTCTTATTGTCTTCAACAAGTGTCAGGATGTTTTTTTCTTTGACAGTATTCTCATGCAAAAGCATAAAGTTGGACACCCACCTCATACCTATACAAAAATTAACTCAAAATGCATTAAATGTATAAATGTAAGAATTGAAACTGTAAAGCCCTTAGAGGAAAGCATAGGTGTAGATCTTCATTACCTTGGATTAGGCAACAGTTTCTTAGATACAACACTAAAAACATAAAAAGAAAAGAAAAAGTAGGCAAATTGGACTTGATCAAAACTGCAAAACTTTTGTGCATCATAGGACACTACCAAGAATGTGAAAAGACAACCTACAGAATGTGGGAAAATTTTTGCAAATCATGTGTCTGATAAAGGTTTAGTACCCAGAACATAAAAAGAACTCTTGCAACTCAACAATAGAAAACAAAAAACCCAATTTAAAAACGGGCAAAGGGTTTGAATAGACATGTTTCCAAAGAAGAAGTACAAATGGCCAATACGTGCATGAAAAGGTGTGCATCGTTAGCAGTCAAGAAAAATCAAAGCAAAGCCACAATGTGATAGCTATCATTAAAAATATATAATAATAGCCCTGGCTGGTGTGGCTCAGTGGATTGAGCACTGATCTGTGAACCAAAGGGTCGCTGGTTCGATTCCCAATCAGGGCACATGCCTGGATTGTGGGCCAGGCCCCCAGTAGGGGGTGTGTGAGAGGTGACCACACACTGATGTTTCTCTCCCTCACTTTCTCCCTCCCTTCCCCTCTTTCTGAAAATAAATAAAATCTCTAAATAATAATAATAATAATAATTATTAATAATAATAATAATCCCCTGACCAGTGTAGCTCAGTGGGTTGGGTGTCCTCCTGCAAAGCAAAAGATTGCTAGTTCAATTCCTGGTCAGAACACTTGCTACCCAGGCTTCCATCACTGGGTCACACATACTAGAGGCAACCAATCAATGTTTATCTCTCACATCACTGTTTTTCTCCCTCTCTTTATCCCTCCCTTTCCCTCTGTCTAAAAATAAATAAATAAAATCTTAAAATAATAATAATAATAATGTATTGGCACAGATGTGAAGAAATTGGAACCCCCATACATTGCTGGGGGTGGAGAAATGTAAAATGGTACAACTGCTTTGGAAAACAGTTTGGCAGTTTCTCAAACAGTTAAACACAGGATTAAGAAAGAACTCAGCAATTCCACTCCTAGCTATACACCTAAGAGAAATGAAAACAAATGTTCACACAAACACTTAGACATAAATGTCAACAGGAGCATTATTTAAAACAACCAAAAAGTGGAAGAAACCTGAATGTCTATCAACTGATGAACAAATAAACAAAATGTTATATATTCATACAAAGAATATTATTCAGCCATAAAAAAGAATGAAGTACTATACATGTTACAATATGGATAAACCTTGAAAACATAATGCTAAGTGAAAGAAGCCGGACACAAAAGGCCTCATATTATATGATTCTATTTAAATGAAATGCCCAGCATAAGTAAATTCATAGAGGCAGAAAGTACATCAGTGGTTGCCAGAAATGAAGGAAGTGAAAATGCGAAGTTATAGGGTTTCTTTCTGGGGTGATAGAAATGTTCTGTAATTAGATAGTGGTGATAGTTGCACAAGATTTTGAATATAATAAAAACCACTGAATTGTGCACTTCAAAGTGGTATAAATGGTAAATTTTATTTTGAATTTTATCTTAAATTTAAAAATAATATACCCATTATGTATTATATTTTTATGGAAACAACTATATTTTCCAAGACCAAAATAATTAGAAGAATGGCACAGTTTTACATTTTTTCAAGCCTCTTTAATGTCTGATCTAATAGAAAATATCTTCGTTCTCATATCTACTTTTTTCCCCAGTCCATCTTCTAATTAAAAAAAAAAATTCTTGATATCAGAGAACTAAACTGAAATATATTAATATTCCACTTTTACATTTACATGACAAACAAAAAAAATTCATAGGCCAAAAAAAACCCAACAGGGAAAAGCTTATAAAACTAAATATGGATTTCAGCATTAACTGCTGAACAGAAAAAGGAATTAAAATGTTTTAATTAAAAAAATCACAAGTGAGCTGTAGCTGGTGTGGCTCAGTGAGTTGGGCATGGTTCTGAAAACTGAAAGGTCATCAGTTACATTTCCAGTGAGGGTACATTCCTGGGTTGCCAGCTAGGCCCCCGCTTGGGGGCAAGCGAGAAGCAACCTATCGATGTTTCTCTCCCTCTCCTTCTCCCTCCCTTCCCCTCTCTCTAAAAATAAATAAATAAAGCCATTTTTAAAGAAATCATGAGTAAATGATAAAGTGTGTAGAAACTGAAAATTTACAAAATATTTAAAACCTGGAATCACTGACTGTTCAGAAACTACACAGCTGGATCAAGAGTGCTAGTGAACAGCAGAAAGGGATTATGGATGAGTCTGCCTTGTTCTAGCTGCTCCCCATGCCGCCCATGTCTGAAGAATGCCCGACATTGATTAGGTATTGAACCAGGCTAATGTTGGCAGCAGATCCAATGATGGTAGCCTGCTTATCAGTAGATCCCTTCAACTGGGTTGCAATTTTAATCTGCGTCCCAGACATCTGATGGATCTTATTGATTTTGGCACCTTGACACTGATTTTGCAGACAATCAGATCATTTGGAATGGTGAATTCATGAGACGTAGTCTGAGCAGATTCATCCAAACCCCGATAGCCTTTCACCTCCGGAGAGCTGGATTCAATGCCACTGAATCCAGCATTGTCAAGCGTTGTGGGAAAATGAGACTGTTGCATTGCCAACTAGAGCAGCTTGGTCAAACCTGGCTGTTGAATGGCATACTGTCCTTGAATGGTATAGGCTTTTAAAGGTGGTCCCTCCAGGTCAGGACTGAGGCACATGGACAGGGTGGTGTGGGGAAAGCTCACACTGTCACTGCCTGTTCTGTACCTCTCCTGACCACATGCAAAGATGACCAGGGAACCCGATCGCTTGGTCCGGTAGGGACAGTCATGCAATAGTGGTGGCCCACTTAGCTGACTCATAGAGCACATCCATTGCCACCTGGACTTGAGCCCTTGTACTCTGTATGTCCTTGAGCTTGCAACCATCTTTGTCAATGAGAGAGCCACACTGACTAGCAGGGACCACCAGCCTCGGGATGACTGGGGGACTACTGGCAGCTATGCTATTGGTCATGGAACTGCTGATGTCCTCTTCAGTTTGTCAATGATCATAGCAGAGGCTTTGAAGATAGGATTAGAGGGTCTAGACAAAGTGATGATTCTCTCAGGACAGTTCTCTTATGAGATGTTGCACCATTGTCCTTGTGCATCTTCTTAATGGACTCTCTTTTCTTTCTGGTGATGCTGCCGATTTCCTTCCATGCATAAATAGCTGGATGGTGAGAGTGACATTTAATCCACCTTCAATCACACCAGTGTCCATGGTGAGCACTGTTCTGGGGAGGTGGACGTAGAATGGTCAGGTTTTGTTTACTGATTGGAGGGGTGGGGAAGGCGTGAAAGCCAAAAACTGCATGTGGGAGGTGGGGGGAAGTGGGGCAAACAACAGGGGCAGGAGGGAAGGGGAGGGAACCCCATGTGTTGGTGAAGGAGGAAGGGGAAGGTGGAGGAGGAGGAAGAGGAGCATGGGGGAAAGAGCCCCACCCCCACTGTTACCACCATGGGGTGGATGGCAGGGGAGGGTGGGAGGTGTTGGGAGAGGGCACAGGCTGCAGCTGCTCCCACTGCTGCCTCTGCTGGTCTGGGCTTGTATCTACTTTTTAGATTCAATCTGTTGCTGTATGCTGTTTTTTTGTTTTTTGTTTTTTAAGTTATATTTTATTTTCTAAATTTATTTTTTAAAGTATATTTTATTGATATGCTGTTACAGTTGTCCCAAATTTTTGCCCTTTACCCCCTTTGCCCAGTATCTCCCTTCCCTACAGCAATGCCCACCTGCCCCCTGCCTTAGTTCATGTTCATGGGTCATGGGTGTAAGTGTTTTGGCTTCTCCTTTTCCTATATGATTCTTAACATCCCCCCCATATATTTTCTTCCTACCAATTATGCTTGTTGATCCCTATACCATTTCCCCCTTTCTCTCCCTTCCTCCTCCTAGCTGATAACCCTTGAAATGATCCCCATACCTATGATTCTATTCTTGTTCTTGTTGTTTGCTTAGTTTGTTTTTGTTTTTCTTCTTTTTTTAGATTCACTTGTTGATAGTTGTTAGTTTCTTGTCATTTTAACTTTCATAGTTTTGATCTTCTTCCTTTTCTTAAATACGTCTCTTTAATGTTTCATGTAATAATGGCTTGGTGATGATAAACTTTAGCTTTACCTTGTCTGGGAAGCACTTGATCTGCCCTTCAATTCTAAATGATAGATTTGCTGAATAGAGTAATCTTGGGTGTAGGCCCTTGTCTTTCATCACTTTGAATACTTCTTCCTAGTCCCTTCTAGCCTGCGAAGTTTATTTTGAGAAATCAGTTGACAGTCTTATGGCAACTCCTTTATAGGTAACTCTCTGTTTTTCTCTTGCTGCTTTTAAGCTTCTCTCTTTATCTTTAACCTTTGGCATTTTAAATATGATGTGTCTTGGTGTAGTCCTCTTTGGGTCCAACTTTATTGGGACTTTGTGCTTCCTGGACTTGCATGTACATTTCCTTGGTCAAATTAGGGAAGTTTTCTTTCATTATTTTTTCAAATAGATTTCTAATTTCTTGCTCTTTTTCTTCTCCTTCTGGAACCCCTATGATGTGAATGTTGGACCTCTTGAAGTTGTCCCAGAGGTTGTTTATACTACCCTCATTTTTTTGGATTCTTTATTTCTTCTTATTGTTCCAATTGGTTGTGTTTTGTTCCTTTATGTTTCAAATCATTGATTTGATTCTTGGCTTCATCCACTCTAGTGTTGTTTCCCTCTGAATTGTTCTTTATTTCAATTAGTGTATCCTTCATTTCTGACTGGATCTTTTTTATACTGTTCAGGTCCTCACTAAGATCCTTGAGCATCCTTAGAACCAGTGTTTTGAACTCTGCGTCTGATAGATTGCCTATCTCCATTTTGTTTAGTTCTTTTTCTGGAGTTTTGATCTGTTCTTTCATTTGGGCCATGTTTCTTTGTCTTCTCATTTTGGCAGACTCCCTGTGTTTGTTTCTATGTATTAGGTAGAGCTGCTTTGACTCCGTGTCTTGGTAGCATGGCCTAATATAGTAGGTGTCCTATAGGGTCCAGTGACACAGCCTCCCCTATTACCCAACCTGGGGACTCAAGGTGCACCCTTCATGTGGGTTGAGTGCACTCTCCTCTTACAGTTGAGACTTTATTACTATTGACAGGTCAATGGGAGAGATTTACACAGGCCAGTCAACTGCAAGGATTGGCTGTGACCACTGACCACCAATCTCTGCCTTCCATGGAGGATCAGTTGTGAAGAGGCAGGGTGGTGATGCTCAGACATGGTCTGTAGCTGTCCACTGGGTGTGCTGGCCCTGGGGTTTCTGGGTGGTACAAGCCAAGGCCAGCCCCCACCTGTGTTTTGCCCATGATCTATAAAGCAATCTGAAATGGGTGCTACTTGTGCTGGGCTTGTCGATTCCCAGGTGAAGCCAAGTTGTGAAACTAATCTGGCTGTTCCTTGTGCCAAGCTGGGAGCTCACTGAGGCCAGCTGTTGTTTGTTTGATAGGATTTAGGGTGTTGTGAAGCATGAGCCAAGACCTGCCATTCATATGGAAAAGCAGCTTGGATGGGCCTGTAAGTTGAGTGGGGCAGAGTCTCTGGAAATCTCCAAGACAGGTCAAACGGTGTTAGCCAGTTTGCTGGAGTCTTAAATATGGCACCAGCCTGCTGGCTCCATGGTTCTGGGGGGATGGCTCAGAAAAGGGGCAATGGCCTCTGCTCACCTTGATGCCAGATACTTCAGCCGGTACCAGTGGCACACCGGTACCCTTCAAGCTGCCACCAGGCGCTGGAGCTCAGAGGGAGTGAGTCTGAGTAGGTGAGTCCATGTGTGGGTTCTTTAAGGAGAGTTGCTTAGGGCTCCAGAAGTTTCTTCCACCAACTCAATCCCTGCTGGTTTTTGCAGCCAGAAGTTATTGGGACTTATCTTCCTGACACTGAAACCCTGGTCTGGGTGGTCTGGGTGGCCTGGTGTGGGGCCGGGACTCCTCGTTCCTGAAATACCCCTCCTAAATTTTTATCCACCACACGTGGGTGAGATACAAGCCTGTTCACATCTGTGCCTCTCCTACCAGTCACAATGATGTGGTTTTTTCAAGTCCATAGCTGTCAGACTTCCATTGAACTTGATTTCTGATAGTTTTGAGTGATGGTTATTCTATATTTTAGTTGTAATTCTGCTGTGGTTACGTGAAGAAGCAAGCTATGTTTGCCTATGCTGCCATCTTGACCAGCAGCCCCACTGTATGCTGATTCATTTGAAGATTATAAAGATTAACTGACCTGTGGTTGGAGAAAAGAACTTAACCTATTAGAATATATAAAATTGGATTAAAAAAATACTTCCCTTTTAGAACATGTTATTTTTATTTATGTGCATGTATCTAAATTTTTTTTCATTTATTGATTTTCTTTTTTTAGAGAAAGAGAAACAGACATCAGTTTGTTGTTATGCATTCATTGGTTGATTCTTGTATGTTCCCTTACTGGAAATGGAACCCACAACCTTAGCATATCAGAACGATGTTCTAACTGACTGAGCTACCCATCTGGGGCCTATATGCATGTGTTTTTAAAATCAAGGTTGCTCATGCACCCACACCAACTAAAATTTTTTCTTTGACCTCTGTTAAAAAAACCTAGACTTTTTTGTTGTTGTTTTGTTGTCATTTTTTTCAGGAGACAATTCCTCTGGTTCACTCTTTTTTTTTCCATATCCCTCCACAGCCCACCCCTTTGGTACCTATCAGCTTATCCTCTGTGTCTATGGGTCTGTTTCTTTTTTGTTTATGTATTTGTTTTGTTTTTTCAGATTTCACATATAAGTGAAATTTGTTTAAAATTTAAAAGACTAACCATAGAAAATATTAGTCAAAATGTTAGTTAGAGAGAGAATGTGGAGCTTCGTAGCCCTCATACTCTTGCTGGAGAGATGGTAAATTGGTACAACCACTTTGGAAAACAAGTTGGTAGTTTCTTTTTATTGATTGATTTTTAGAGACAGAGAGGAAGGGAGAGAGAAACATGGATTTGGTTGATTCTTGTATGTGCCCTGACAAGGGATCAAACCCACAGCCTTGGTATATCAGATCATGCTCTAACCAATTGAGCTCTCCAGCCATGGCTGTCATAGGGTCTTAAAAGTTGAACCCGTACCCACCATATGACCCAGTAATTGGACAATATATTTACTAAAGAGAAATAGAAGTATATGTACATATAAAGTCTTTTACACAGATATATAAAGCAGTTTTATGTGTAATAGCCAAAAACTGGAAACAACCCAAGCAGCCATTAATAAGTGAATGGATACAAAAATTGTGATACATCCATACAATGTAATTCTATTGCTCAATAAAAAGGAATCTCACAAACAATGAGTGCTGGCCAGGATGCCGACAAAAGGGAACCCTAGTACAATGTTGTGGGAATGCAGACCAGTACAGCCACTGTGAAAAACAGTATGAAACTTCCTCAAAAAACTAAAAATGGAATTGTCTTTTGACCTGGCAGTTCCATTGCTGGGATTATACCCTAAGAATCCTGAAACACCAATTGAAAAGAACCTATGCACCCCAATGTCCATAGCAGTGTTCTTTATAATTACCATGTGCTAGAAACAGCCTAAGTGCCTGTCAGTAAATGAGTGGATCAAAAAACTGTGGTATATTTATATAATGGAACACTATGCAGCAGAAAGAAAGAAGGAGCTCCTATCCTTCACAACAGCATGGATGGAACTGGAGAGCATTAAGTGAAATAAACCAGATGGTGAAAGACAAATACCATATGATCTCACCTATAAGAGGAACCTAATCAACAAAACATACAAGTGAACAAAATAGAACCAGAGGCATGGAAATAAAGAACAAACTGACAGTGACCAGAAGGGAAGAATGAGGGGAAAGAAGGGGAAGCGTCAAGTCAAGGAACAAATATAAAGGCTCACGGACAAGGATAATGGTGGGGAGGATTGAATGAGGGTAGGGGTACAGGGCAGGGGTGGGTAATGGGGAAAAAATGGGGACAAAATGGGGACAACTGAAATTGAACAACGATACTTTTTTTTAAACTCAAAATAATTATGCTGAGGGAAAGAAGCCAGATCAAAAAAGAACGCATACTGTATGATTTTATTTTTAAGACCTTTTAGAAAATGCAAACTAATCTATAGAAAGTAGACTGGTGTGGTTGCTTAGGGATGGGAATGTGCAGAAAGATTGGGAGGAACGGATTATGAAGGGGCAGGAGGAAACTTTTGGGGGTGATGGATATGTTTATCATCTTAGTTTGTGGTAATATGTCAAACCTTATCAAATTATTCACTTCAATATGTACAGTTAATTGTATGTCAACTTTACCTTTTTAAAACTTACAAAATAAATAAGTAAATAACATTTAAAAATCAACCATATATACACAGAGATCTTATTTAGATGCTATTTCCAATCATTTGAAAAAAAGAAGCTTAAGACAATGGGGAAGAATTGAATGCAAACTGTATATTGGATAATGTTAAGGAATTATTACTATTTTTCCTTGTAATGATGGGATTGTTATGTTTAAAACAGTCATAACTCTTACAGATACATACTGAAGTATTTATGGGTGAAATTAAATAGTGTCTGGGATTTGCTGAATTAGGGGAAGTGATAGGTATGTTTAAAACAAAATTGGCCAAATATTTCTAATATTGAATTAAATGATGGTTATATGGTGGTTTGTTGTGCTATTCTTTTACTTATGTGTAAATTTTTGTTGCTTGGTTTTTTAAAAAGAAGTTTCATATTAGTAATACTCCAAAAGAATGGAGTAGGCTAAATGGCTTCAAATCTTCCTGTCTGAGAAAACATACCTTTTCTATTAAGTGATGATCTCTATCATAAAGTATCTGCTCCTCACTAGAAGCAAAAAATTGAAGTCTGAATGACACATGGAGTTTTTTGACCAATTACTCATAAGTCTCTCTTTTGGTATACTGTTGGAAGCTTTGCTTTAAAAATAAAAATAAAGAATCAGTGGCATAGGATAAAAAGGTTATTTTTAAAACTTCTTTCTTTTTAACTCACCCCCAAATCTCACAAAAATCACCTGTCACTGGAGAGAGACCATGTTTCTTATCATTACTTTGAAATTCAAACAAAGCAAATTATGTCTTTGTTCTGACTGAAGAAGAGAAAGGTGATGTGGTCTTTTCAGACTAGATACATGTTTTCAAAAAAATGAAAAGAACTGAGCCGAGTGGGAACTCTCTCTTGGGGGCAAACACAGGATAAGTAATTATGTCAAAGTATTATTTTCAATAAGTTAAATACAGAACTCGTACAAATAAAGAATAAACACATAGCAAATATTCTCTTCAACTATTAGTGAGGGAACGAATAGAATAATAAGGTTGATTCAAAGAGCCCTTGAGGAACTGGAAAGGAAATTTTAAGGAAGAGTTTTCACCTTTCACCTGGAGGAATCTCCAGAAAACTACAGTGTGAAAAAGTCAATCCCATAAGGTTACATAGTATATGATTCTCTTATATAAGATCCTTGAAATAAAAATTTACAGAAATGGAGAACAAATTAATGGCTGGCAGGGGTTAAGAAGGAGGTGAAGTCTTGAGAAAAGTGGGTGTGGCTGTAAAATGGCTACATGAAGGACCCTAGTGGAGATTCTCCGGACAGACATTGACTCTGTGAATCAATATCCTGGCTGTGATATTGTACTATAGTCTTGCAAGATGTTATTGTGGTAGGCAGTTAGGCATGAGCAGAGCAAGGACAATAGGCCAGATCCAGAAGGTCACCAGGGCAGAAAGCCCAGTGACCTAGTGAGGGGCAAAACCAGAACAACAAGGACCCTGTAACCAGAAAACCGGAAAAAAAGGTAAATGTTACCCTTCATGGTAACCTTTTCTCCCTTAGCATATCATGGGTCATGTGGTTTAGACTCTTTGGCCTTTCATAGCACTGGTCATGCTGTTCTAACCCTCCCCTGACCTTCCTTTTCTAGTCATATTGCTGGTCATGTGGGTTAGACCCTCTTAGAGGGGGAACTAGCAAGGGGCCTGGAGAACAGCTGTTAAGTATTAAGCCCCCAGGACAGTGAGGTTCTGACCCACATCAAATGCATCCAGGCCTCAGCTGTGTTTCAGCTCCAGGCCCAGAGAAGCAGCAAAACCAGACAAGCAATGTCATGGCTGACAGCAGGACCAACTGCACTGACTAATGGCCTTCTACCCTGGTGCCAACCAATCAGTGGAGACCAGGACCCTGAGAGGACACACTTGGAGAACTGATGAGTATTCTGCAGAGCTCTCCCCGGGACCTCTCCTGAGATCCCCACCCTTGAAAGCCTTCGGGACAGAGGACCCAGCGTGCTGTCCCTCTCCAGACCATGCAGCAACATTTCTGACTCCCTTCTCTTCCCTCCGAGTGTGTTACCTCCGTCCTTACCCTTCTCCCTCCCAAGCTCCAAGGGCCCCTTCTTTTGCCCCTGTAACTTGTTTCCTGAGCCCATTTCTTTTACGACTCACTTCTTCTACCTCTGTGACTTTCTAAATAAACTTTCTCTTATGGTTTGTGTCTTGACTCTGAATTCTTAGCCAGAACTCAAGTGCCAAGGTTGCTGAATGAAGGTCTGGCCCAACTCCACTAATCTAGCACTTGGTGCCACTATCACCACCATTGGGTAAAGAGTACAGCATCTTTCTGTTTTATTTCTTAAAACTAAATGTAAGTCTATAATAATCTCAAAATTAAACATTTAATTTAAAAGAAAAAGACTGTGTTGTTAGATACAAAGCTGGTTAACATCATATGATGATGAAACCATAACTTTTCATGTTATATTTATGCCAGACAAATTATTTTTATCTTTACTGGTGAAAAAACTCTACAAAATTAATGTGAACTTATAAAATCTAGGTCTTTTCTTAATATTGAGACAAACCATGGGACTTCCCTCAGAATGAGGTCTGTAAACTGGGGATCAGCAGGCCAAATTTAGCTACTGGTTGTTATGGTATAGCCAATGCATTAAAAATGGCTTTTGCATTTTAAAATAATTGTAATTAAGTAAAAATCTGATATTTACTATTTGGTTCTTTATAGGAAAAAGTGAGCTGACCTCTGGATCCTAGATTATTAAATAATACTTTGATGGACCTGTGAAACGGTATTTCAGGGGGACATATTCTCTCTTTACCTTAATTCTGTGTTTTGGACAATAATTTTAAACAATTAGAACTGAAGCCCTGGCCAGTGTGGCTCAGTAGATTGGAGCATCATCCCCTAACTAAAAGGTTGTGGGTTTGTTTCCTTCAGTGCACATTCCTAGGTTGCAGGTTCGAGTCTAGGAGTGTACAACTCTGGACATGTTTGAGCAATTGATGCTTCTCTCTCACATCAATGTTTCTCTCCATTCGTCTCTCCCTCTCTTTCTAAAAACCAATGGAAAAAAATCATGTCCTTGGGTGAGGACAAAAATATATATGTATTGAAAATATTTTAGCCCTGGCTGGTGTGGCTCAGTGGACTGAGTACCAGCCTATGAACCAAAGGGTTGCTGGTTTGGTTCCCAGTCAGGGCACATGCCTGGGTTGTGGCCAGATACCTAAAGAGGGTGCACGAAAGGCAACCACACATTGATGTTTCTCTCCCGCTCTTTCTCCCTCCTTTCCCCTCTCTAAAAATAAATAAATAAAATCTTTTTAAAAATGTAAAAAATTAGAACTGAAAATATAAGACTTCTGGTCAAGATGGTGGCATAGGCAGACAGGACTCACCTGTTTGAATAACCGCATCAAAATTACAACTAAAATTTAGAACAACCATCACTTGGAACCATCAGAAATCAAGTTCAATGGAAGACAACTACAGAATTAGAGGAACTACATCCATCCATAATGGTAGGAGGGGAGCAGATGTGGAATGGATTGGATCCTCACCCACGTGTAGTGAATAAAAATTCAGAAGTGGTATCTCAGGAATGAGGGGTTCCAGCCCCACACCAGGTACCTCAGCCCAGGTTTCCAGTGCCAGGAATATAAGTCCCCACAATATCTGGCTGCAAAATCCAGTAGGGATTGAGTCACTGGAAGAAACTGTTAAAGCCCCAAGCAGTTCCTCTGAAAGAACCCATTCAAGGACTTACCTACCCAGACTCAATACCTCTGAACTCCAGCACCAGTGTAGCAGCTTGAGAGGCACCAGCGGCATGCAAGGAGAAACCGAAGTGTCTGGTATCAAAGTGAGCAGAGGCTATTGTCCATTTCCTAAGCCCGCCCCCCACAGAGCTGGCAAGCTGGTGCCATATCTGAGACTCCATCAACCTGACTAACACTGTTTGACCTGTCTTGGAGATCCCCAGAGATTCTGGATAAAACTGAGAATCAAATCAATGATTTGGAACATAAGGAAGCAGATAGCAACCAATCAACAAGAAGAGGAAAAAAGAATTTAAAAAAATGAGAATAGTGTAAACAGCCTCCGGGACAACTTGAAAAGGTTCAGTATTTGCATCATAGGGATGCCAGATGGAGGAGAGAGAGAGCAAGAAATTGGTAATCTATTTGAAAAAATAATGAAAGAAAAGTTCCCTAATTTGGCAAGTTCAGAAAGCACAGAGAGTCCCAGACAAGATGGATGCAAAGAGGCCCACTCCAAGACACATCATAATTAAAATGACAAAGATTAAAGATAAAGAGAGCATCTTAAAAACAGCAGGAGAAAAGAAGTTAGTTACCTACAGGGGAATTCCCATAAGACTGTCAACTGATTTCTCAAAAGAAACTTTGTAGGCTAGAAGGGATTGGCAAGAAATACTCAAAGTCATGAAAAGCAGGGACCTATAGCCAAGATTGCTCATTCTAATAAATCTATCATTTAGAATCAAAGGGCAGATAAAGAACTCCCCAGACAAGAAAAAATCTGAAGGAGTTCATCATCACCAAACCACTATTATACGAAATGTTAAATGGACTTATTTAAGAAAAAGATCAAAACTATGAACAATAAAATGACAACAAGTACATATCTATCAACAATTGAATCTAAAAAACAAACTAAGCGAACAAAAAGAACAGACACAGAATCATGGATATGGAGAGTGTTTTGATGGTTGCCAGATGGCAGGGTGGTTATGGCGGAATGGGTGAAGAGAAGAGGGAATGAAGAAGTATAAACTGGTAGTTACAGAGAAGCCATGCAGATGTAAAGTACAGTATATGTAATGGAGTAGCCAAAGAACTTATACACATGACCCATGGACATGAACAATGGTGTGGGGATTGCCTGAGGGAGTAAAGGGTGGTGGGTGGAGGGGGGCAAAGGAGGAAATATCAGGATGACTGTAATAGCATAATCAATAAAATATAATTAAAAAATTTTTAAAGAACTGAAAATATAATAAAACAAGTTACATTCCTCCTTCCTAGTCATATTATGATTTCTAAGAAATATATTGATTATATATATAATACATACATACATTGATTATACATATCAATATATACATACATACATACATTGATTATATATACATATATATACACATACATACATACATACTTTGGTCATGTTAAAGAATGACCACAGATCCAAAATGGCATCATTTGTGCTAAAAGCTCATGATAGGAAACCTAGATTTAATAACTGATCTAAGGGCAGTTTCAACCTCTCTCAGAAACATAAATCTTAATCAACCAGTATGGGATTTTCTGCTCAAGCACCAGTAAGGTAATCTGTCACATGGACCCTCTCCATCCCCTGTACAAAAAGAACCAATCTACATGATAAAAATCCCTTCCCTACCTTTCCCCTAAAGAATAAATGTTCCAATAGGGATTTCTTTTGTTAATGACTCTCTTACCCAACCCTTCTTCCTATTAAAAAAAACAAACATCCATTTAGGACAACTCAGAGCATCCTTCTAGTTGCTAGATGGGATGCTTCCTGACTCATGAATTGCTTAAGAAAGCCAATTAGATCTTCAAATTCCCTCAGTTAAAATTTGTGTTTTTTGACATGATTCAGATGATCAAAATATATTTTATATTTATAATTGGTCACCTTCCAAAGTTCCTTACTCAGGGTTCCCAAATTTTGAATTTTCTAAGTGTTGAGAGTGGTAAAGATGTGTTTTGTTATGTGAACGAGGTGACTGGGAAGCACCTGAGTGTTAGGGTGGCTGGTGACACAAGCTGTTAAAGAATTCACAGAGAGTTCCAGCCAACGTGGAGGTGTAGGTAGATATGCTTCACCTCCTCACACAACCAAAAGAAGGAAAAGCCAATATAAAAACAAAAAAAACCCGGAACTTCCAGAAAATGAAACTGTATGCAAGTCCAACCACCAAGGTGTTAAAGAAGAAACATTCATCCAGCCTGGTAGGAGGGATGGAGATGGGCAACTGGGGTGGAGAGGACATGTGGTAAGGTGGCATCTGGCAGACTCGGCAGTCCCACATTCCCGTGTGGATAAACTGGGTGGAACAGCTGGGGAGTGGGACAGAATGCACAACCCAGGGTTCAAGTGTGGGCAAAATAAAACCTCAGAACCTCTGGCTGTAAAAATCTGTGGGGTGTGTGGCAGTGGGAGAAACTGCCAGTCTTTTGAAAGCCAGATGAGAGCCAAGCAACCAGCATTGTTCCCTCTCTGGCCTCTCCCACACATATAGTGCCCCAATGCAGTAAAGTGGGTTGCCCTGCCCAAGCAAATACCTAAGACTCCACCTCTTACCATGTAACAGGTATGCTGAGACAAAGAAATATGGCCCAAATGAAAGAACAGATCAGAACTCCAGAAAAATAACTAGGCAACAAGGAGATATCCAACCTATTGGATGCAGAGTTCAAAACACTGGTAATTAGGATGCTTAGAGAAATGATGATTGAGTACAACCACAAAATAAAGTAAGAAGTGAAGGCTATACAAAATGAAATAAAGAAAAATATACAGGGAACCAACAGTGAAGGGAAGGAAACAGGACTGAAATCAATGATTTGGAACAGAAGGAAGAAATAAACATTTAACTGGAACAGAATGAAGAATCAATTCAAAAAAATGAAGAGAGGCTTAGAAGCCCCTGGCACAATTTTAAATGTTCCAACATCTGAATCATAGGGTTACCCAAAGGAGAAGTGGAAGAACAAGAAATTGAAAACTTATTCGAAAAAATAATGAAAGAAAACTTCCCCAAGCTGACAAAGGAAATAGACATATAAATCCAGGAAGCTCATACAATCCCAAACAATTTGGATCCAAGGAGGAACACACCAAGATGCATCATAATTAAGTTACCCAAGATTAAAGATAAGGAGAGAATCTGAAAAGCAACAAGAGAAAAGAGGAGAGTTACCTGCAAAAGAGTTCCCATAAGATTATCAGCTGATTTCTCAAAAGAAACCTTGCAGGCTAAAAGGGGCTGGAAAGAAGTATTCAAAGTCATGAAAGCCAAGAACCTACACCCAAGATTACTCTATCTGGCAAAGCTATCATTTAGAATGGAAGGGCAGATGAAGTGCTTCCCACATAAGGTAAAGCTAAAGAGTTCATCATCACCAAGCCCTTATTATATGAAATGTTAAAGGGATTTATCTAAGAAAAAGAAGGTGATCAAAAATATGAACAGTAAAATGACAACAAACTTACAACCATCAACAACTAAACCTAAAAAAACAACAATGAACTAAGCAAACAACTGGAACAGGAACAGAATCACAGAAATGAAGACCATGTGGAGGGGAATCGGCGGGGACTGGGAGGGTGGAGAAGGAGGGAGAAGGCACAGGGAATAAGAAGTGTAAGTGGTAGGTACAAAGCAGACAGGGGAGGTTAAGAATAGTATAGGAAATGGAGAAGCCAAAGAAGTTACATACATGACCCACGGACATGAACTAGGGGGAAGGGGA
Source organism: Mormoops blainvillei (assembly GCA_004026545.1). Lineage (NCBI taxonomy): Eukaryota > Metazoa > Chordata > Mammalia > Chiroptera > Mormoopidae > Mormoops > Mormoops blainvillei. Next base: position 27,402 of record PVJD01005432.1, read on the forward strand.
ATGCTAGAGGGAACGGGGGTACTGGGCGGAGGGGAATAAAGGGGAGAAAAAAGAATGGGACAACTGTACCATAAAATAAAATATACATAAAAGAATAAAATATACATAAAAAAAGAATTCACAAAGAGAAGAAAATGCAGAGATCAAAGTTTAATTCACTCTCCCCTGTAAAGGAGCTTAAGTGTGGAGAGATATACCTGCAGCAAGATGTAAGGGCTTTGAGTTTTTATTGGATTATAAAATGGTGGGGGTTGGTTACTGTTGTGTGGCTGCTGTGCTGTAAGGGTCTTTGCAACACAGGAGTTTTTGGCTGGTTTTGCATATGCTGCAGTTTGCTCCAATGTCATCTTTTGCCTGTGGCTGTGGCGGTTAGTCGCATTTTGTTCTTGTTTTCCAGTAGTTTACAGTAGTTTTCCAGCAATTTTGGAGACATAGTTCAGAAAACTAAAATGGCAGACATGTTTAACAAGGTCATAGGCCTGATCAGCAAATGGCACCAGTTTTGTCCTTTCATCCCCCCGTCTGGTTTTAAAATGGATTTATTCTTAATGACCGGCCCAATTTTGGTTTTGGAGAGTAGACACAAAGGTCTCATCTTCTTATGGCTACTTCCTGCTGGTTAGGGATGTAGAGTCGTCCCTATCTGAGGGTCCTGGGTATGGGTCATTAAGGGGAAGAGGGTGGGATTGGACAACCCAAAAATCGAGAGCCCTGGCCTAGAGCCATTTGTGGAAGGAAACTGACAGAGCTTTGATCCGTCATTGAAGGATATGAGCTATTTAAGGAGACATGGCCCAAAAACAAGAATAAAGAAAAAGACTACTATATGTCCCAGGAAGGGAGTTAGCAAGGGAAACCAGGGCCACATATTGGCCTTAAAACCCCACCAGTCAAATCCTTCTCATCAGCAGCTGAGAGGCTGAGTGAAATGGTGGCACAGAGAATGCCCCTGTACCCCAGTGATCAAACAGGCTTTGGAAGGAAGAGGCCTTAGTGAGTGGATTAGAGTAGAGCAAGAAGTCCCCTTGTCTTATAAACTATAATGGGCTTATCTGCCACATCAAGGGTCACCTGAGGCTCCTCTGGTGTGATGATGAGATGGTCAGTGGGGGTGGCAGGAGACCTTGGACACCATCAACTTTTGGAGGCATTAGTTTCCCTTGAGAGTCTAGTATACTCACCCTTTTGATGGCCTTCCATCTTTTAGAGGGGGCATGGTTCTAGAAGTATTTAAGCCCAATTTGCTGTGGTCACTCCCAGTGTCCTCCTTGCCTGTAGGAATAGCCTTGCCCCTTTGTTGTCCATTGCAGTATAGGGGCTGGATAACCTTAGGGTGGCATAGAGCTTAAAGCTACAGCTGACACATGAGCCTTTTGTTTCTATCAGGTGGCTTTGTGCTCTCCCTCTGCCCTGTCTTGATTGTTAAAAAGATTGAAAGCTATTCCTATCAGTCACTCAGTGGGGGTCTGGAGGCTAGTCCCAAGGCTAGTTTTTGTAGATTTTTCCTGATGTCTTGGGTTGCCTGATGGATAAAAGTGCATCCCCAGAAGTGCTTGGTCCTTGGTAGACTCAGGGTCAATGTGTGTATGCTTTTGTAGAGTTTCAGTTCATTGTCGCTAAAAAAAGGTAGTATTTTTATCCTTTCCCTCTTGTCCTTTCTCTGCCTGGTTTTATAGACCCAGTTAGGGTCCTGATCTGGGATTGCATTCCCCCTAGTTGATATAAGCCTTGGAAGACAACTAGAAAATTAGGACTTAATTCAGTTTGTGGGTGACAAGTGCACATTGTGATTTCTAATGAAACATAATTTCTATCCCTAAAATTTAACCCTCATTTTAATAAAGAGACTGCATTAAGTCCAGTTTCAATTTGGCCTGATTATTTGTATGAGCACAACAAGAATAGGAATTGATCATATAGGCTTTTTCAAATCTGCTTTGCTGGAACTTCACAGAGAACCTTCATGCTGAGCTTTAGTCAGCCCTTCAGGGCACAGAAGCAAGCCACGTAGTTGCCATTTGGCTTTGCCTGCAATACTATAGGTTTAGGTGGATTTCTCAAGTTCTTGAGGTCCCCAAAATGTCTTCAGGTTCCTTCCTTACCATCTTTCAGGAAATAAATCTTTGTTCCTTACCTGGAAGGACTGCTATGAATCACATGACAAAGCAAGGTCCCAGGCCATTTCTCCCAGGGGCTCTTACAGGCTTCAAAAGTAAATCTTAATTCATTACAGTTTTCTGGGGACAACCAGAGTCCAGGCATGACTCTTTTGATCATGACATTCCAGACAAAGACTTGGTTATTAAAACCGCATTTGGAAACTGGTGCTAACATAAACAGGAGAGATTCTTATTGGATTCATGCAAACAAATATATTGCCATGAAAATAATACTCACTCATTAAGAGTTGATGAAGTCTGGAGGGATTAGGTAGGGTGAAAAATATAAATGTTTTAGTATTGCTTATGAAGGTATAACTTATCAAATTACTTTAGGGAAAAACTAAGCTTCCTTATATCTGGAAAACAAAGCGATTTAAAATTAACAATATTTTGAAGAAAGTCATAAGAATAATAATAATCTTCAGTCCATTTATTCCCATATAGCCAATTTTATTTGTCTTGATTATTTGCTATATTTCCACAAACCCAGTTATTCTTTAGGGTTCTATAAATCTTCATTTACTTCAAAGATATGACACACTTAGATATTTGTAATTTAGAGTAAGTCAGATTTTTTTCCATGAAATTTTCCAAAGACAATATATTTGCAAATGCATTAGAGTAAAACAATGACTATAAATGACAGATAAAATGATATAGTTATAGATTCAATTGAAATGCAATTGATAAAGTACTTAGCTTCTTTGTAAAATATAATATTTCAAGATAACAATTTAGGGGTAATAATTACTATGAAATGATATAAAAGAATAATGTAAAGTCTGTATTTTTAGATTTAACACACAATCTCAATGTATACAAAGAACAAACAGTATGCAAGATTTTAAAATGCTGTACATGACTTATCAGAAATGCACGTTGAGCATTGGAAACAATTAATAAATTCCCTATTTGTGGGTCACAAATACCCAGAGTACCATTGCTTGATGTCCACATAGGGAACCATCATGCTTAGCTTGTCTGGTGTTACCAACAGGACACCTGATGTCCCTGAGAGTTTACTGTGTAAAGTTAGTTTTGAATTTTTGTGTTTCTTCCTAGGGCAGTTTGAAATTTCAAGAATATCATATTGATAAAAATATATGTACGTAAGTAAAACATAGTTATTATTATTCTATTTGGGAAAGCTTTCCATGTAATTTTAAGCATATTAAATAGGCTTAATTACTTCATAAACTTCTCTTTTATAAGGAGAGAAAATAAATGCTGGAGGTATGCCAGGGCCCACTGGAACAACCCAAAGTCATTTCTTAGTTAAAAGTTCTCTTAAAATTTAAAATTTGGAAAGGTTGTTAAACAAGCTTAACTAAAAGATTAAAACATAACCTTATGGTAAAACAAATGTATATTTTTTGGTAATAACTCTAAAAACATTAATCAAATTTAAAAGCAGCTTGGATATTAGTTTGTCCAAACCACAGGATCCTGTTTAATTTATATCAGTATTTAATTTCTTTAGACCAATAAAATATTATACCCAGAATAAAATATATCATCCAGAGGCAGAAAATGTACAACATGTAATAGACAAACACATGTTTACAAAAGGCCATACACATAATTTGAATTACTAATTTTTGTAGAGAAAGCACAAGATTTTTCTTATATGCTTTTTAAATTTAATCTTTATTGTATTTTTTTCCTTTACCATTTAGTCCCCCCAGAGACCACCACACTGTTGTCGTTGTCCATGAGTCCTTTTCCTTTTTGATCTCTCATTTGCTTTTGACAACTTTTAAGAGCTAGAAAGGGGGATGAAAGATCCTAAATACCAAGCAGGAAGACCTGTTGACTCTAAATGAAAGCTTCAAGGACTGTGAACAAGAGGTGGAAATAAAGAAAGCCTTGGCTTCAATCCAAGGAATCAAGTAGTAGACAAGAGCCCAGGCAGGGCTGCGTTGGTCCCGTGAAAGGTCAGAAACCCAGGGACAGGAGATAAATGCTCCAGGTAGGTGACCAGGAGTTATTGCCCACACCAGCAGCGAAATACAAAAAGATGGATGTGTTTACTCTGTGCCTGAGGGTGACCTTGCCATGAAAAGAGCACCAACCAGGTGCCCTGGGAATGGATTTAACCCACTCAGACAGGAGACCCAATAGAAAGCCTTTTTGAGACAGCCACACTGGCAGACAGAGAGAGAAAGCATGTTTAAGAATGAAGACAACTCCAGGTACTACTAGAGGCATCAAATTATGTCACCAGAGAGAAATTAGATAGAGGAAGGGGTATTGGAGCCTGACTGAGGTTTCTTTCTTTACAACCTTCTACAACCTTCTATAAACCTTTTTATAATGTTCACAAACTTTCTTATCCATCCAGAAATAACCATCTTTAGAATAACTTACTTCCAATCCTCGCCCTTCAAAATTTCATCTCCATGCCTTTTACCTTCCATTACTAAAAGCACACAATTTCTTTCCAATTTAAATTGAAATTTTAACTCATAGGAACCTCAATTTCCAATGATAAACAAAAAGTAAGCAGCCAGTATTCCTTATGTTGACTTTTATGAACACATTTCATGGCAGAGAAAGGAGGGGGAAAAACTTATGAGTGAGGTAAATTTGAATGAAAAGGTACAGTTAGGAGAAAGAGGCCTGGACTCCCTGCTGAAAGTTAAAATCTTGTCTCCTCCTCTCAAGAACTAAAACCTAAGTAAGAGATTGAGATGGTGACAGTAAAGGTTGAACTGGAGGACAGTATTATAGGTAAGAGATCAGTCCATAGGCCAAACATTCTGGCTAGACAATTTATACTGGGACAGTCCATACTGCAACAGAGAATCAAGCTCTTGGGCTTGAGGTTCATAAGTCCCAGAGTCTTAAAGTTCTTAAGTAGACATCCCAATGGGGAGTCCTTGGGCAGGGCTGATTGAGTATTGCCCATGGTGAGGAAGAAACAGGAAGGATATCTCAGGGATGTGAACAAATGGTGGGGGTGTGGTATTTGAAGAGGGCATCCCCAACTCAAATGACCTAGAGATCTGCCTTCAGAGTTGAGCATCCTCGCGCCTGAGAGCAGAGCAAGCAAAAATCTGTTCCAGAGTCAGGTGTCCCTGCATCTGAGTGAAGATTGACCCTAGCAGGGAAATGGTTGGGAGGAATCCCTCATGGCCAAAACCCTGGGAAAGTGATAGACACAATGCTGTGGTTTACAATGCGACAGGGGAGGGGAGGGTACTAAGCTATCACTTTTGACAAAGCAAATATATATATATATATATATTTTAGAATTCGTCTATTTAAAAGAATTTTTTATTGTTGTTCAAGTACGATTTTGTCCATTTTCCCCCCACCCTCAATCACACCCCCCTTAACTTTGTCCATGAGTCCCCCATATATGTTCCTTGACCACCCTTCCCCTGGTTCCCCCCATCTTCCCCTCCCCCTCCCTGTTCACTGTCAGTTTGTTCTTCATTTCACTGTCTCCGGTTATATTTAACTTGCTTGTTTGTTCTGTTGATTAGTCTCCAAAGCAAATGTTTTCATCCCAAGATTCAGAGAGATGTACCGATTGCTGGCCATGTAGGGGGTGAGGAGGAGGCTGTCCACAGAGTCCAAAGAGATGGAAAAGGATTAGAATCGTCTCTCCAAAACTTGCAGAGATAGGGTTAGAGGGTAAGCCTGGGACGAGCTTCTGCTGCCCACTGCTCCCCTAGTTGCAAGTCTCAGGAGGCAGATGAGAGGGAGAACTAGAGAATGTACCCATAGCAGCCAACAAATATTAGGGTGACCAGTGACACAGGCTGTGAAAGAATTCACCAAGAGAAGAAAATGCAGGGAGCAAAGTTTTATTCACTTTCCAAGGGAGTAAAGGGGCTTAAGTGTGGAGAGATATACCAGCAGTGAGATGTAGGGGCTTTGAGTTTTTATTGGTTTATAAAAGGGTGGGGGGTCGCTGTTTTGTGGGTGCTGGGCTGTTTGGGGTGTTGTGACACAGGAGATTTCCATTGATTTTGCATAAGCTGCAGTTTGTTCCAATGTTATCTTTCATCTGCAACTGTGGGGAGGATTAGTCATGTTCTGTTCTTGTTTTTCTATTAGTTTTCCAGTCCCAGGGAAATAAGCTCAGAAGAGTAAAGTGGAAGACATGTTTAGCAAGGCCATAGCTCTACTCAGCAAATGGTGCCATCATAGCAGATGGCGCCAGCTTTGTCCTTTCATGGAGGATGGGGACTGGTTACCTTAAGGACCCACCATGTGATTAGGGAATTGAAAGTTTTGGTCCTTTTCCCAACGTCCATGGAGGGAAGACGGCTGGAGGTTGAATTAATTAACAATGACCAATGATTTAACCAATTATGACTGTGTAATGAGGCCTCCATAAAAATCCTAGAGGATGGGGTTTGGGATTTGAAGAGCTTCTGCACTGGTGAACACATGGAGGTGCTGGGGGAGTGTAAGGCCCAGAAAGGGCATGGAAGCTCCACACTTCTCTCCCATACCTTGTCCTATGCATCTTTTCCATCTGGCTGTTCCTGCGTTATATCCTTTTAGAATAAACCAGTGATCTAGTAAGTAACATGTTTCTCTGAGCTCTGTTGAAACTGGAAAAGTCGGCAGGTATGCTGCTTCTTACTACTAGAACCAGTAAGTAGAGACAAGGATTGAATCTTTATGGGTGCTTTATTCAGATAGCTGACAATCTGAGAAGACACAGGTTATGTGTTCTAAAAGACCATCTTACATTTCATTTCAAGCCAGACTTTTTTATAAGGAGAAAAAATGTAGCTAAGGGGGTTGGAGTTTAGGAGAAAAATAGATAATAGGTTTGGAATTCAGGGAAAATTTTAATCAGATAAAAGCTACAGCCTGGCAATTTGCCCAGCATCCTTAATCTCTTGACCTGTGATTCTTTATCTGTACCCTGGGCTGCAAGTGTCTCTGCCTGGACCACACAGGCTCAGATACCATCTTGATCACTTGTAGTCCTCCTGGAGCACAAAGTTCAAATTGCTTGTGGTATCCTGTAGTCAGGGTAGGTCATACCTTCAGTTCCTGGAACAATAGCTTTTTACATGCATTAAATAGTAAGCATATTAACTGTAACTTAAAACTAAAAAATTTTCAACTCTTGAGTTCCCCCATCACTATCAACCATTCTAGCAAAATTAATCAAACCCAAGGAGGGGGTTTTGGGGAACTCTGATTTACAGCCAGTAGATAAAAACTATAGGTCATAACCTGAACTTTTGATTAGCATCCTGAGTTGGAGGAGATCATAGGAACTTCCAGTCTCTAGCCAGTTGGTTGGAGTACAGAGGGCCTGGGTTTGCAGCTCATGTCTGAAGTGTATGGGGTGTGGGGGGGAGTCTTGTATGGCTGAATCCTTAGCCTGTGAAATCTGATGCCATCTCCAAGGAGATAATGTCAGGATTAAGTTGAATTCTTTTTTAAAAATATATTTTATTGATTATGCCATTACAGTTGTCTCAGTTTTCCCCCCCTTTCCCCCCTCTGCCTAGTACCCCCCATTACCTCCAGTAATCCCCGCCATTAGTTCATGTATATGAGTCATGCATATAAGTTCTTTGGTTTCTCCATTTCCTATACTATTCTTAACATTCCTTGTCTATTTTGTTGCTACCAATTTATGCTTCTTAATCCCTACACCTTTTCCCCCATTGTTCCCCTTACCCCTCCCAGCTGTTAACCCTCCAACTGATCTCCATATCTATGATTCTGTTCTTCTTCTGGTTGTTTTCTTAGTTTGTTTTATAGATTCAGTTGCTGATACTTGTGAATTTGTTGCTATTTTAATGTTCATAGTTTCAATCCTCTTCTTTTTCTTAAATAAGTCCCTTTAACATTTCATGTAATAATGGCTTGGTGATGATGAACTCCTTTAGCTTTACCTAGCCTTGGAAGCACTTCATCTGCCCTTCAATTCTAAATGATAGCTGGATAGAGTAATCTAGGTTGTAGCTCCTTGTATTTCATCACTTTGAATACTTCTTCCCAGTCCCTTCTAGCCTGCAAAGTTTTTTTGAGAAATTATCTGACAGTCTTAAGGGAACTCCTTTATAGGTAATTCTCTGCCTTTCTCTTGCTGCTTTTAGGATTGTTTCTTTATCTTTAACCTTTGGCATTTTAAATTATGATGTGTCTTGGTGTGGTCCTATTTGGGACCAACTTGATTGGCCTCTCTGTGCTTCGTGGACTGTATATCTATTTCCTTGGCCAAATTAGGGAAGTTTTCTTTCATTATTTTTTTCAAATAAGTTTTCAATTCCTTACTCTTCCTCTTCTCTTTCTGCCATCCCTATGATTCAGATGTTGGTACATTTAACGATGTCTCAGAGGCTCAAAACCATCCTCGTTTTTTATTTTTTAATTCTCTTTTCTTCTTGCTGTTGTGGTTGAATGCTTATTTCTTCCTTATGTTCCAAATCATTGATTTGAATCTTGGCTTCATCGCTTCTACTGTTTGTCCCGTGTAGATTTTTCTTTATTCCACTTAATATAACCTTCATTTCTGCCTAGCTCTATTTTATGTTGTTGCTGTACTCAGCAAATTCTTTGAGCATGCTGATAACCAGTGTTTTGAACTCTGTATCTGATAGGTTGGCTATCTCCATTTCATTTAGTTCTTTTTCTGGGGTTTTGTTCTGTCCTTTCCATTTGGGCCATATTTCTTTGTATCCCCAATTTGGCAGCCTCCCTGTGTTTGTTTCTGTGTATTAGGTAGAGCTGCTTTGACTCCCTGTCTTAGTAGTGTGGCCTATTGTAGAAAAGACACCTATAAATTGTGTGGGGCAGAGCAGTAGCTAATCACTAGGGCAGGGCAACCCACTTCACCACCTTGTGGTTCTGTGGTGGGGGAGGGTTCAGAGAGGGGACAATGTTGCTACCTGGCTTCTGGAAATTTGCCCCGCACTCACCTTGTTTCCAGTCACTTCACTTTCTCCCAGCATGTGACTGGTGCCCTTAAAGCTGTTTCTCAGGTGCTGAATTCCAAAAGGGATGGGTCTGTGTAATTTCTAAGCACATGTGGTCGTTTAAGAGGAATCTCTTGAAAATCTGGCAGTTTCTTCTGGGTCCCAACTCCCACTGATTTTTATAACCAGAAGTTATGGGGGTTTATCTTCCTGGTGCTGGAACCTTGGGTTGTGTCATCTGGCCTGGGTGTGGGACCCCTCACTCCCAAGGTATCCCTCCCAATTTTTATCCACCACACATGAATGTGGGACCACCCATTCTACCACCTCTCCATGTCACACCAGGTCTCTGCCTCTCCTACCTGCCTGGATGAATGTGGCTTCTTTAAATCCTTGGTGTCAGATTTCCATACAACTCAATTTTCTGACCTTTCTTGGTCATATTTGTTTTGAGGTCTAGTTGTAATTTTTTCTGTCGTCGTGCAAGGAGGTGAAGTGTGTTTACCTATGCCTCCATCTTGACCAGAGGTCTTAAGTTGAATTCTTGGATAACTTGCTGGTATTCTGAGAATTGTTGGTATAAAGGAACTTACCTTCTTCCACCTCCATGTTGGAATTGGGTCTGGAAACAACAGAGACTCTCTAATCACCAGATATTCAAAATAATCTCATGCTATCTTCTTTAAGTAATTCTTCATATGAATAATATTGGTTTTCAGGCAGCTTCTCAATTTAGAACTCAATGTAGAATATGGCTCTGTTATATAGTCATTATAATTTTTAAATGTTCACAACCTTTACCCCAAAGTACCTGCTGTTGATATAAGAATATCCAAACCTATAGATAATTTTTATAAGAATTTACTTGAGTCAGACCAATAGCACTTTTGCAGCTTTTTTTTTTTTCATGCAAGGGTGATTTCATGAAGGTGGGAGAAAGCAAGGATAGTTAACAATATTATGTGCCCCTTTGAAGGGTCTGGAAAAGAGAATTGCTTCTCATATTTTGAAGGTGCATTAACCTAGATGCACAAAAACAATGGACAGGGCTTGCTTAAGTCAAAGATATGCATTTTACTATAAAAGTCATTTGCCTGGGGCATATAATTTTACCACCCATCATCACCTGCCCAGTTAGGAATTTATGATTGTATCATCCTGTGAGGCCAATTTCCATCAATGGATTTGTCAGTTTGTTTTTACAGAACACATTTCTTGTCCACACAGCAAAATGTTTCTTTGGTTAAAGAATAGCAGGTAATTTTTAGATATTTTACATAATACTACCATTGTTAAAGTAATGAAACAAGGAGACCATTATACTGAGGTGACTCAAATGGCTTGGTAGCCTACATAAGCAATCTGAAACCTAAGCCAGAGTCGATTTGTGTAACTACCTCAAGTTATAAAATCAAAACCTAAGAACTGCCAGTTACAAAGCTGATTAGGCTTTTCCAAATAAGGCAAACTAACCTATAGCCAGTCAAATAATTTCCTTACTTTGCTTCTTCCCATTCTATAAAAACTGCCCCCCTAGCCATTCTTGATTTGGCACTGCCCAATTGAATTGATGTTTGCTCTAATAACCTCCTCGAAATCTTAATGTATCTCAGTTTATCTTTTAATATCATTCAAATATTCTCAATTCATAGGGTTTGTTTTTTTTTCATGATTGTAAATAAAGACCAACACTTCATCTCTGGTTAAAATGTTTTATGCCACTAAAAGTTATATAATAAGCAAGTATGTATTATTTATTTATGCCACAAAGTAGGTATATTTATGGAGCATATTAATAGTAGGGATACTATAATGATCAAAACTCCATATATTTTTAAGAATTCAGGGAAATTAGACAGACAGTTGATCCCTGGAAGTCTCGAACAGGCTGTCTAAGGTGAGGCGGGGTCAACATCTGACATCACCAGAGGCAGATCCAGGAAGAAAAACACAGCAGGGTCAATAAGATGGTGGAGGGATGAATGGAAGTCACACTAACCTCCTCCTAGGACCAATCTGGAATTACAATTAAAGTGTGGAGAAATCATCCTTAACAAACAACTGAACAATAGTGAGAGAGAAGCCTTATAACCTCGGACAGAGAAGAATCAGTTCAGTACAAACTGACTGGTAAGGAGTGTGGCGGAGACGTTGGGAAGGCTGGCTGGGCACCCTCTGGTGGCAGCACCAGAGAGATATTTTAGCAGCCAGTTGGATCCCCCTAAGAAGACTGTTCTAAACCATAAGTGGGGAACCCCAGCCTACAGCACCAGAGCCTGAAAAGTACACAGATAACAGCCAGCTGCAGAAAGCAGCAGGGTCGCTCTCTGCCAGAGATGGGTGGCTAGAGAGCAAAAGGGCTGTTTAAAGGACCAACACATAATTTTCATTTGTAGCCACGTACCCTGGGCTCCGGCAAAGGTGTGGGCAGAGTGGGCTAGAGACGCCTGAGTAGAGACTGGGGATGGAGGCTTTGGGGAGAGAACTGAAAAAGTAGCCACAGGGATCCCAGTGCTGAGTCATCCCCCACGCAGCACCAGCCACCTTGCTCAGGCAGACCACTCCCCTGAGTGGTGGCAGCCCGAGAGGAAACAATAGTCCCACCCCTAGGAGGGACTCTGCCTTGGCCCTGTGGTGCTTTAGCCTAATTGCTGAGTGCAGAGTGGGAGCCACAAACAGTAGATCCCTGCAAAGAGGAGGCAGAGTGGACTAGAAATGCTTGAGGAGAGGCTGGGGACTGAGACTTTGGGGAGAAAACCGAGAAAGTAGCTTCAAGGATCCCAGTGCTGAATCATCTCCCATAAGGCAGCAGCCACCAAGCTCACATAGACCACTCCCCTCCGAGCAGCAGCAGCCTGAGGGGAAACATTAACCCCAACCCCAGGAGGGATTCCGCCCCAACCTGTGGTGCTTAAGCCTAATTACTGAGCACAGAGTGACTAGATCAACAACTGAAGGAGACAGCCACAGACAGTAGATCCCAGGGAATCTTGAACAGGCTGCCAAAGGTCAGATGGGGTCAACATCTGACTTCACTAGAGTTGGATCCGGAAAGAAATAACAGTGGTAAATACTAGAGGCTACCAAGACAAAATCCACTGTGGTCTTCTCCATGATTTGCAATATTTTCTTTACTACATAGCTTTTAACATTCATTTCTTGTCCATCAAGTTGGTGCACATTAAGTCACTAGATTTTATACTATTGTTTATTTCTCTCCTTTCTTATAATAGCCTTAATCTCTTTACAGCCTTATTAATACTGATTCATTTGCTCTTGGTAGTGGGATTGCAGGGGGCAGTTATTTTTGCAGTCATGGGTTTGTTTCCTGGGCTTTGTGGTTCTGCTTAGGCAGCTAAATAATGGGAAGACAAAGAAACAACCCCCAATTGAAAGGAATGGAGGAATCCTCAGAAAGACTACTAAATGAAATAGAGGCAAGTAAACTATCAGATATTGAGTTCAAAACAATGGTTATAAGGAAGCTCACTGAACTCAGTAAGCTCAGTGAGAATTACAAAAAAACTATGGGAAACTACGAGGAACTTGCTCCAAACTATATCAGCATGAAAAAGGACAAAGAAACTATCAACAAGAACCAAGAGGAAATGAAGAATACAATTTCTGAATTGAAGAACACAGTAGAAGGAATCAAACACAGGCTAGATGAGCAGAGGATCAAATCAGTAGGCTGGAAGACATGAAAGGAAAAACTCCCAGAAAGAGCGAGAAAATGAAAAAAGGCTCAAAAAGAATGAAGAGGTGTTAAAGGAAATGCAGGACAACATGAAATGGAATAATATCTGTATAATAGGAATACCAGAAGGAATAGAAGAGGAGCAAGGTATAGAAAACCTATTTGAAAAAGTAATGATGGAAAACTTCTCTAATTTGAGGATAGAAAAAGTCACACAAGTTCAGAAAGCACAGAGGGTCCCAATCAAGAGGAACCCAAAGAGACCCACTCCAAGATACATCATAATTAAAATGACAGATATCAAGGACAAAGAGAGAATTTTAAAAACAGCAAGGGAGAAACAGGAAGTAACATACAAGAGAGCCCCAATAAGGCTAGCAGCTGACTTCTCCACAGAAACACTACAAGCCAGAAGGGAATGGCCAGAAGTATTCCAAGTAATGAAAAGCAAAGGCCTGCAACCAAGACTACTCTATCCAGAGAGGCTCTCAATTAAAATGGAAGGCAAAATAAGGAGTTTCCTGACAAAAGAAGGCTAAAAGAATACACCTCTACCAAACCAGCATTGCAAGATATACTAAAGGGACTACTACTTTACGGTGAAGAAAAAGAGTGTGAAAGAGACAAACAGAAGTACAAAGGGAAAAAATGAATAAGTACCTATCAATAATAACTTTAAATGTAAGTGGATTAAATGCTCCAATTAAAAGACAGAGTAGCCAAATGGATAAGAAAACATGACCTGCACAAATGCTGCCTACAAGGGACCCACCTCAGAACAAAAGACCTACACGCAACGAAAATGAAGGGTTGGAAAAAAATATTCCAATCAAATGGACAGGAAATAAAAAAACAGGATAGCAATACTTATATCAGACAAAATAGATGTCAAAACAAAAACCATAAAAAGAGACATGGAAGTACATTTCATAATACTCAAAGGATGACTCCCTCAAGAAGACATAAACATTGTAAACCTACATGCACCCAACATAGGAGCACCCACATATATAAGGAAAATCCTGGAGGACTTCCAGAGAGATATAGACAGCAACATACTTACAGTAGGGGATTTTGTACCCCATTGTCAACAATGGATAGATCATCCAAACAAAATATCAACAAGGATATTGTGGAATTGAATGATGCATTAGATCAAATGGACTTAACTGATATATATATATATATATATATATATATATATATATATATATATATATAATCTTTTGTAGCAAAGAAGCAAACTACACATTCTTTTCAAATACACATTGACCATTTTCAAAGATAGACCACATGATAGGACACAAAACAAACCTCAACAAATTTAAGAAAATTGAAATCATATCAAGCATTTTCTCAGACCACAAGGGCTTAAAGTTAGAAACCAACCTCAAGGAAAAAACTCAAAAACATTCAAACTCATGGAGACTGAACTGCTATTAAACAATGAATGGATCGATAATTAGATCAAGGAAGAAATAAAAAAGTTTCTGGAAACAAATGAAAATGAACATACAAAAATTTAAAACCTATGGAACACAGCAAAGGTAGTCCTGAGAGGAAAGTTCATAGCAATACAGGCCTGCCCAAAGAAGACAGAAAAATCTCAGATGCACAACCTAACCCTACATCTATAAGAACTGGAGAAATGACAGCAAACAAAGCCCAGAGTGAGCTGAAGGAAGGAAATAATCAAGATCAAAGCAGAATTGAATGACACAGAGACTAAAAGAACAACTGAAAGGATCAATAAGTCCAGGAGCTGGTTCTTTGAAAAGAAACAAAATCGACAAGCCTTTAAGCAGGCTCATCAAGACGAAAAGGGAGAGGACACAAATAAATAAAATCAGAAATGAAACAGGAGAAATTACAACTGATATCACAGAAATACAAAGGATTGTAAGAGATTACTATGAACAACTCTATGTCAAGAAATTTGAAAACCTGGGTAAAATGGATAAGTTTCTGGAAAAATATAATCTTCCAAAACTGAATGAAGAAGAAACAGAAAACTTGAACAGACTGATAACAGCTGGTGAAACTGAAGCAGTAATCAAAAAACTCCAGGTACACAAAAGCGCTGGACCAGATAGTTTCACAGGAGAATTTTACAAACCATTTCAGGAAGAGGTAACCCCTGTCCTTCTCAGACTATTCCAAAGAATCCCAGAATAGGGAAGACTCCCAAACTCTTTTTATGAGGCCAGCATCATCCTAATCCCAAAATCAAATAAAGACATAACAAAGAAAGAAAACTACTGGCCAATATTGCTGCTGAACGTAGATGCTAAAATCCTCAACAAAATATTGGCAAACTGCATCCAGCAATACATTAAAAAGATCATCCACCATGATCAAGTGAGATTCATCCCAGAGGTGCAAGGGTGGCACAATATTCTCAAATCAATAAATGTAACACATCACACAAACAAAAGGAAAGACAAAAATCACATGATCTTATCAATAGATTCAGAAAAAGCATTTAATAAGGTACAGCACCTGTCTATGATAAAAATACTCAGGAAAGTGGGAATGAAGGGGGCATTAGTCAACATAATAAAGGCTACATATGAGAAACCTACATCCAACATTTTACTGAACGGGCAAAAACTAAAAGCTTCCCCACTAAGATAGGGAACAAGACAAGGAGGTCCACTTTCACCACTTCTATTCAACATAGTATTAGAAGTCCTAACCACAGCAATCAGACAAGCAAAAGAAATAAAAGACATCCAAGTTGGAAAGGAGGGAGTAAATCCATCATTGTTTGCAGATCACATGATACTATATAGAAAACCCTATAGACTCCACCAAAAACCTACTCGACCTAATAAGTGAATATGGCAAAACAGCAGGATACAAAGTCAATGTTCAGAAATTGAAGGCATCTTTGTACACCAACTATGAAATTTCAGAATCAGAAATCAGGCGGGAAAATCCCATTTATTATAACAAAAAGAAAAATAAAGAACCTAGGAATAAACTTAACCAAGGAGGTTAAGGACCTGTACTCAGAAAAGTACACAACACTGATGAAAGAAATTAAGGAAGACAAAATAAATGGAAGCATATACCATATTCATGGCTTGGAAGACATAACCACATCAAAATGTCCATACTACCCAAAGTAATTTATACATTCAACACAACCCCTATCAAAACACCAATGACACATGCCTGGCCTGGTACAGCTCAGTGGATTGAGCCTCGGCCTGCAAACCAAAGGGTCACTGGTTCAATTCCCGAGTCAGGGCACATGCCTGGGTTGCGGGCCAGGTCCCCAGTAGGAGACACATGAGAAGCAACCACACATTGATGTTTCTCTCCCTCTCTTTCTCCCTCCCTTCCCTTCTGTCTGGAAATAAATAAAATTTTAAAAGAATAAAAATAAAAAACAATACCAATGAGTATCACAGATATAGAACAAGCACTTCAAAAATTTATATGGAATCATGAATGACCCCAAATAGCTGCAGCAATTTTGAGAAAGAAAAACAAAGTAGGAGGCATCACAATACCTGATATCAAACTATATTATAAGACCACTGTAATCAAAACAGTCTGGTACTAGCATAAGAACAGACACATAGATCAATGGAACAGAATAGAGAGCCCAGAAATAAACCCATGTCTCTATGGTCAATTAGTATTTGACAGAGGGAGCAGAAGCATAAAATGGAGTAAAAATAGCCTCTTCAACAAATGGTGTTGGAGTTCTGGACAACTACAGGCAAAAAAATGAAATTCAACCACCTACTTATACCACACATAAAAATAAACTCAAAATGGATAAAAGACTTAAATATAAGCCATGACACCAAAAAAGTCCCAGAGGAGAACATAGGCAGGAAAATCTCAGATATTCCACGCAGCAATATTTTCACCGATACATCCCCTAGAGCAAGGGACATAAAGAAAAGAATAAACAAATGGGACTTCATCAAAATAAGAAGCTTCTGCACGGCTAAAGAAAACATCAGCAAAATGAAAAGGGAACCTTTATATGGGAAAATATATTTGTCAATGATACCTCAGACAAAGGTTTGATCTCCAAAATATATAAACGACTCACATGACTCCACTCCATGAAGACAAACAACCCAATTAAAAAATGGGCAAAGGACCTGAACAGATGCTTCTCCAAGGAGGACAAGCACAGGGCAAGAAGATATATGAAAGGATGCTCAGCATCACTAGCCATCAGAGAGATGCAAATTAAAATCACAATGAGATACCACTTCACACCAGGCAGAATGGCCATCATAAACATATCAACAAACATCAAGTGCTGGCGAGGATGTGGAGGAAAGGGAACCCTAGTACACTGTTGGTGGGAATGCAAACTGGTGCAGCCACTGTGGAAAACAGTATGGAATTTCCTCAAAAAACTAAAAATGTAACTGTCTTTTGACCCAGCAATTCCACTGGTGGGATTATACCCTAGGAACCCAGAAACACCAATTGCAAAGAACCTATGCACCCCAATGTTCATAGCAGCACAATTTATAATAGCCAAGAATTGGAAGCCACCTAAGTGCCCAACAGTAAATGAGTGGATCAAAACCTGTGGCCCATTTACACAATGGAATACTATGCAGCAGAAAGAGCGAGCTACTACCCTTCACGATAGCATGGATGGAACTGGAGAGCATTATGCTAAGTGAAATAAGCCAGGCAGTGAAAGACAGATAACATATGGTCTCACCTGTAAGTGGAACCTAATCAACAAAACAAACAAACAAGCAAAATGTAACCAGCAACATTGAAATAAAGAACAAACTGACAGTAACTAGAGGAGAGGAGGGATGAGGATAACAGGGGAAAAGGAGTGGAAGGGTCATCAAGGAGCATGCATAAAGGACCCATCAACAAAGCCAAATGGGGTAAGGATTGAGGGTGGGAGGTAAGAATGTGTGGGGTTGGGGAAAGTAGTGGTGGGAAAATGTTGACAAAAACAAAATAGATAGGGGGAGGCTAAGAATACTCTAGGAAATTGAGAAACCAAAGAACTGATACATACAACCCATAAACATGAACTGAGAGGTGTGGAGATGATGGGATGGGGTTCAGGGCGGAGCAGATAAAGGGGAGAAAAAAAATGGGACGACTGTCATAGCATAATCAATAAAATATACAAAAAAATAATAACAATTCAGGGAAATTAACTAATAAGAAATTCTAAACTTTACTTCTATAAATCTGGTCAACCTTTTGAGGTAAAGTCATGGCAAATTTATGGAAAGCCTTTGCTGCTACTATTAACATAAATGTTCTAGCTAGCCAAATGAATCATTGTTTACTTATGTGGCACTTTAGGAGTTTCACATATCATCTTTAAACTTTACATCTGGTTGAATTACTACTGCTATTTATAACTTCTTATCCCCTGGTCATGTAGCTCAGTTAGTTAGAGCATCCTCCTGATACACTACAGTTGTGAGTTCAATTCCCAATCAGGGCATATCCAAGAATCAAACAATGAATGCATAAATAAGAGGAACAATAAATTTATGTCTCTTGTGTGTGTCTCTCTCCCCCCTATTCCTCTCTCTAAATAATAACAATAATAAGCAACTTTCTATCATTGAAGTTATATTTTAAGCACTGTGCTAGGTGCCTGTCACATATTATCTTTACTTTTTACAAAACAACAAAAACCCTATGAGGCAAGTATTGTTGGTCACCTGTTACACAGAAGGAAACTGAGACCTAGAAAGATTAAATTACTTGTGCTAAGTCCCTACTAGGGAGTGGCAGAGCTGGGTTGGGAAATCAGTTGGTCTTCTACACTGACCAGGTTTCTGACACAGTGTTGAATTCAATATGATTGTTTAAGTGATACTTTCCTCCTAATTTTAATTTTCACTATAATATATGAGAAATATACTTATGCTATTAAGTTATTAAATAAATAGTTAATACAATACAGACTTAAAAATGAACGGTACCACAACAATTTACAGAAACTTGTCTAAATTTACTTACCCTTTTTGACAAAAAGTTTAAGCTTAATGGCACACAAAAATATTATCGGAGAGTTGATGCTTTTTTTTTTTAAAACTTCCTTTGAGCAAATAATGTCTTCACATTTCACATATAAAAGTAGGGGGGAAAGGAGAAGTCTTTGGGCTTTTTGGGTCTAATATTGATCAAAATTTTTTCAATGTTTTATTTCACTTAAAATGACACTTAGATATGATATATTCTAAATAATGAAGTAATTTAAACCATTTTGAAATACCCTAAGGGAAAAAAAGTAATATGCAAAAATTCTTATCAGGTGAAAGTGTTTCTACTCAATTTTATTGATAAAAAACATTAAAGTCAACACATATTCAACATAAAAAGGAACTTTAAAAAATATTTATTTATTTATTTATTTCTAGAGAAAGAGGAAGGGAGGAAGAAAGAGAGTCAGATAAACATCAATGAGCTGCCTGCACACAACCCAGGCATGTACCCTGACCAGCAATCAAACCAGTGACCTTTCGCTTTGCGGGATGACACCCAACCATCAGAGAAAAGAACTTCTTTACATGGATTCTCTAAGCTGCAGAAATGGAAGGCGCTCTGTAATATGGATCCTTTCGATGGTCTTTCTTATCTCTTATATTAATTAGTAAACAAATATTTACTGAGGCCACACAGTTGCCTAGTCTCAACTAATCTATGTGAAATACGCAATGAAGAATAGAATTTTTGCTTTGATTGTTAAAGAGCTGACAAATAGAAGCAGGATAAAAAAGTATACAATTAGTGAATAAATTATTAGTCAAGTAAAAAAATGTTACTTTAAAGTGGAGTTGGAGCTGCCATCCCAAAGGAACTACCTTGCATATCTTGTGCCTCAAACCTTTGGAATGTTAAAACAGAGCAAAATAACCTTTGGACTGGACCAACATTTTATCCTGAAGAACTGTTTACAAAGTTTATGAGAAAGCAGATATTATTACTATCAGACTGATAATGATCAGACTGAAAATTAAAAACATTCTTTAGAATAAACATCGCTATATTATGTTATCTGCACCAATAGAAATACCTTCCCTCTACTGATGTAATCATTCCCTTCCCTTTCTCATAAATACCCCTTGCCTTTGACTCCTAATTGGAACACTGTTTGGGATTCTGCCTGAATCAGTGCTTCCTGAATAGCTATCCTCTCTTCTCTCTCTCTCTCTGATCTCAAATAAATGCTTCTCTCACTTTAAAAGAAATTTATTGATTGATTTTAGAGAGAGAGAGAGGAATAGAGGGAGGGAGAGAGAAACATCAATTTGTTGTTTCCACCTATCTATGCATTCATTGGTTGATTCTTGTATGAGTTCTGACCGGAGATGAAACCTGCAACCTTGGTGTACCGGGGCCATGCTCTAACCAACTGAGCTACCTGGCCAGGGCTGTTTCCTCTCACTTCGAAAGGCCTCTTATTTTCAGGTTAACAGTAGGACAAAGGAAATAGAAAAACAAGTTATTAACATTAATTGTTCCGAATGTGACATCGAATTAGGAGTTGTGCTAGTAGTAAATGTTGAAAGGCAAACTGAAGAGCAGTGCCTAAAGTCTGTCTTTCCCTTTCTGTTCTCAGATCTTTTTCTCAAAGACCCAAAAAGACCTCTTTAACCATAGGCCCTTCATTAGTTTCCTAGGGCTGCTATAACAAACTAGGTGGCTTAAAACATCAGAAATGTATTTCCTCACAGGTCTGAAGGCTAGAAGTCTGAAATCAAGTGTCAGCAGGGCCATGCTCCTCATGATGGTGCCCGGGAAGGACCCTTCCTTGTCACTTTCTATCTTCTGGTTGCTGCCCGCAAACCATGGCTTGTTACCTCTCCCTTCAAAGTCACATGACCTTCTTCCCAATAAAACAATTAGTCCCATAATTTATGTAATAATTGTATAAAAATAAGTAAAGATCATATTGAAATTAATTTGTTCAAATGTTGCTTATAGATGGGATGCAATATGAAAATGTTTGACCATCATGTTGTGTGTTAAAACATAAATCTGACTTCCAGCCAAGATGGAGGCATAGGTAGATATACTTAGTATTCTCACACAACCAAAAGAAGGACAACAACAAATTTAAAAGCAAAAAACAACCAGGACTGCCAGAAAGTTCTGTATGGAAGTCTGACAACCAAGGAGTTAAAGAAGAAAAATTCATTCAGGCTGGAAGGATGGGCAGAGACCTGCAGCCAGGGCAGAGAAGATGTGAGGCAAGGTGGTGGCTGGTGGATGGGGCAGACCCACATTTGCATGTGGATAAAATGGGAACAAAAACTAGGAAGTGAGTCAGACCATGCAACCCAGGGTTCCAGCATGGGAAAAGAGCCTCAGAACCTGTACTGGTAAAAACCCGTTGGGTTCGTGGCAGTGAAAGAAATTGCTAGTCTCACAGGGGAGTTCATTGGAGAGACCCACAGGGTCATAAAATGTACATAAACCCACCCACCTGGGAATCAGCACCAGAGGGGCCCAATTTGCTTGTAGGTAGTAGGGGAAGTGGCTGAGAGCTGGCCAAGAGCCAAGCAAGCAACATTGTTCCCTCTCAGACTCCTCCCCCACATACAGTGCCACAAGGCAGCCAAGTTGTTGGCCCCACCCTGGCAAATACCTAAGGCTCTGCCTCTCACAATGGAATAGGACCACTGAGACCAAAAAAAAAAAAAAAAAAAAAAAAAAAAAAAAAAAAAAAAAAAAAAAAAAAAAAAATATATATATATATATATATATATATATATATACATGGCACAATGAAAGAACAGATCAAAGCTCCAAAAACAGAACTAAGCAATGAAGAGATAGCCAATCTGACAGATGCAGAGCTCAAAACACTGGTAGTCTAGATGCTCACAGAAATGGTTGAGTATGGTTGCAAAAGGGAGGAAAAAACAAAGGCTATACAAAGTGAAATAAAGAAAAATATACAGGGATATATTTTTCCCTGTGAAGGAAAGTGAAGGGAAGGAAACCAGGACTCAAATCAACGATTTGGAGCAGGAGGAAGAAATAAACATTCAACCAGAATGGAATGAAGAAACAAGAGTTCAAAAAACTGAGGAGAGGCTGAGGAACCTCAGGGACAACTTTAAATGCTCCAAAATCCGAATCATAGGGGTACCAGAAGGAGAAGAGGAAGAGCAAGTATTGGAAACTTATTTGGAAAAATAATGAAGGAGAACTTCCCCCAGTCTGGCAAAGGAGATAGACTTCCAGGAAGTCCAGGAAGCTCAGTGAATCTCAAAGAAGTTGGACCCAAAGAGGCACATACCAAGGCACATCATAATTACATTACCCAAGATTAAAGATAAGGAGAGAATCTTCAAAGCAGCAAGAGAAAAGGAGGCAGTTATCTACAACAGAGTTCCCATAAGACTATCAGCAGATTTCTCCAATGAAACCTTACAGGCAAGAAGGGGCTGGAAAGAAGTATTCAAAGTCATGAAACACAAGGACCTACATCCAAGGATACTCTATCTGGCAAAGCTATCATTTAGAATGGAAGGGCAGATAAAGTGTTTCCCAGACAAAGTAAAGTTAAAGGAGTTCATCATCACCAAACCCTTATTAAATGAAATGTTAAAGGGACTAATTCAAGAAAAAGAAGATAATCAAAAATATAAACAGTGAAGTGACAACAAGCTCACAATTATCAACAACTGAACCTAAAAAAACAGAAACAAAAACAAACTAAGCAAACAGAACAGGAACTGAATCATAGAAATGGAGATCACATGGAGGGTTATCAGCAGGGAGGGGGAGGGCGGAGAATCGGGGAAAAGGTACAGGGATAAGAAGCATAAATGATAGGTACAAAATAGACAGGGGGAGGTTAAGCATCGCATAGGAAATGGAGAAGCCAAAGAACTTATATGTATGACCAATGGACATGAACTAAGTGGGGGAAGGCTGGTGGGAGGGCAGGTGCAGGGCAGAGGGGAATAAAGGGGCAAAAAAAATGAGACAACTGTAACAGCATATTCAATAAAACATATTTAAAAAGACATAAATCCTCCGAATTGAACCCACTGAACAAGGTTGTGTTAGGACCTGATAAATTGCTTTGGAAGCTCAATAATATGTGTTTCTAATTAAAGTTTGAGAGTCTGAGAAAGGGATGGTAAATTCAAAATTTTACAGGAGCCAAGAAAATGATACTGATGATGATAACGCTGATTACAAACATATACAAATGTATAGCCCTTACTGTGTGCTCAGCAATCTTCTAGGCACTTGAAATATTTTGATTCATTTAATCCTCTTAATAACTCATTGTCATAGGTACCATTTCAATTCCCATTTTACAAATGAGGAAACTGTGGCACAGAGAAAATAAATTACTTGTCCAAGAGCACAAAGTAGTGTAGACAAGATTCAAACCCAGAGTAGCCTGGCTCTACTACCTATCCTGAATGGCACTGTGTGAAGCAAGTCTTGCAAGGTTTCTGGTAAACCAGAGAATGTATGTTACTTGTGGGAATGGGGTTCCAATGTGGTCAGATTTTACGCTTTTTATTTTTTTATTTGTTTATTTTTTATAATTTACTTTTCTTGAATAAGGTTTTTAAAAATTTATTGATTTTTAGAGAGAGGAAAGGAGGGAGGATCATTGATTTGTTGTTCTATTTACTTATGCATTCATCAGTTGTTTCTATTTTCTTTTTCATGGAAAATACTGTATTTATGTACATAGGAAGGACAGCTGCAAGCCCCTCACGGGCAAGACTCCACTCCTCAGAAAAATCTTAACAACAAATTCCTATCTTCCTCAGCACTATCAGTTGACTGTGTTGAAAGCTGGCAGGAGGGTGGAGACCCGTTAGAGGAAACTGGAAGTAAGTTAGTCATAAGTTCATGGGTGTACACACACATGCACGTAGCAGAACATAGGTTGTGCATTTTCCTTGTGCTTGATTATCTTCGTTTGCTGTCCTCGGCCTGATAGCAACCTAATACTTTGCACCTACATCTCTTTCTGTGGCTATGAATCCAGACATAAAGCTTTCTTCAAATAGAGCAGCTGCAGTTTGGCAACATTGCAAGAGTCACAGCTGTCCCAGGGAGATAAGATAGATGATCTAGAAGAGTGGCTTACACCAATCAGATATCCTTGATTCTTTTTTTCGTTGTTGTTGTTAAAATAGCAGGTTGGTGACTAATATGATGGCTCAAAAGTGAGGTGATTATGCCTCGGTTGGTGTGGCTCAGTTAGTTGCAGCGTCATCCTGTACACGAAAAGGTTAAAGGTTAAATTCTCAGTCAGGGCACATACGTAGGTTGTGGTTGTGGGTTTGATCCCAGTTCCCGCAGTGTGTATGGGAGGCAACCATTCAATGTCTCTCTCTCTCTCATTCTCTCTCTCTTTCTCTGTCTCCCTTCCTCCCTCCCTTCTTCTGCCTCTCTAAAATCAATAAACATGTTTAGAAAAAAAGTGACATGGTTCCAATTCTGTTAGTACCCTGAAAGAAAGCCTGTTGCTGACCCCCCAGAAACCACGTTCAGATTCATGATTGACTTCCCAGACACCAAGGCTTCAACAGTCAGGGGCTTCTTGACAGGGCCTCACTATCTCTCCCAAACTAATAGACTTTATGCTTTCAGTGTTCCTCTCAGACCTGAGCTGGAACTCATGTAGAGGGGCTGAGCAGCCCAAGGTGTGGGGTGGGCCAACTTTCCAGCAGGGTGTCCAAAGGACCCAATTCTAACCATTGGGTTAGGGGGCGAGGCTGACGGAGGACTCCTTGAGCTCCGTCTGTGTGCATGCGTGCTCTCCGATGACCGCCATGAGCGCAATGCTTGAACCAGCCAGCAGGTCAGCCCCGAGAGGAAAGGAGAGCTGTAGAGCCAGCAGCCCAAGAGGGGGAAGAAATGGACAATGGCACTGAAATCCAGACACTGCCTTCCCTCTCCTAGTGAAGTACAGCAAGCCCAGGGCACAGGTGAGGGCCTTGAGGGTGAAGGACAGCGTGGAGACCCTACCTGAAGGGGTTAACATCTGGTCAAGTGAGAGCTGCTGTGTACCAGCTCATCCACCAGTGCGAACCACAGGCTCAGAGAGCAGGTGATAGACGGTTTGCATGAGGACGATCTGCGACAGAATCAGCAATGCATCCCACACATAGCCGTGGAACTTGCCCACCCAGAATGGGGCCATTGCAGCCCCCCTGTGCCCAGGGCGTGAGTCAGTGCCTCCTGCTCTGGGAAGCTCATTGGTTGATTCTTGTATGTGCCCTAACTAGGATCCAACCGCAATCTTGGCATATCTGGAGGATGCTCTAACCAACTGAGCTTTGAGGCCAGGGCTTAGATCTTATTCTTTAAATAGATGAATTTCTGAATTCATTACATAAAATCTTTGCATGTAGATAACAAAATAACTTTAAGGATATTGGTTCTCTCAATATACATTTTACTATTTTCTATTTAGAAAGATAAAATGATATTTTCCAGATTCCTTGCCAGCTAGAATTCTGGCTGTGAATCAAGTCCTGCCAACTGGATGCAGTAGAGAGAGGTAAAAGGTGGAAATGAGATGAAAACCATTTTCTTTTTCTGAGAGGGTGGAGGTGGTTAGTGTTTATAATGGAGCCTCAAGTCTAATCATGTTTCTTTTTTTTTTAAATTTTTTTAAATTTTTAGACAGAGGGGAAGGGAGGGAGAAAGAGAGGGAGAGAAACATCAATGTGTGGTTGCCTCTCATGCACTCCCTACTGGGGATCTGGCCTGCAATCCAGACATGTGCCCTGACTGGGGAACTGAACCAGCGACCCTTTGGTTCGCAGGCTGATGCTCAATCCACTGAGCTATACCTGCTGGGGCTAATCACCAGTTTCTTGAGTGAGGGGCAGTTGTGGCAGCTTTTTAATCTTTGAATTGAAGCTACAGTGATGTGATATTGAACCAAGTCCAGTGGCAGCCTCTGATGTCTGCTCTTCAGCCTTTTCAATGACTTTCCAAGCATCTCATATTCTGTATTAAATCCCTTTTTGTTTGATATATTTAGAGTGGTTTCTATTCTTAAACCAATCACTGGCTGGTAAGTATCTCTCTCTTTCTCTCTCCCTCCTTCCCTCCTCCCTTTCTAAAGGGCAAAGAAACCTTTCCCAAAAGCCCTCTGGAAGTGGTCCCTTCATGTTTCATTATGAGCTGGGTCATATACTTTCCCTAAGGGACCACCATGATTAGGAAGCTCTGGGGATCGGTTTAGATAGTTTAGTCTATTTTCATTTTTTATATTTTTCTATTCATTCTCACTCTCTCAGGAGTGGACAGCAGAATCTTCCAGAGGCTACATGACATGGGACAGCAATGGATTGGATGTAGATGCAGATATGAGATTCTGTCTTCTATTAGATCAGACATTAGAAAGATTTGCAAAAAATGTAAAACAGTGTCACTCTCCCAACTAAATATCTTATTTTGGAAAATATAGGGTTTTTCTTCATTAAATGTCATTTAAATTAGCATATAGTGGGTATACTACTGTTATTTTAAAATAAATTAATAAATAAATATTTCCTGGTTTTAATTTCTAATATGAGTAGTGATCTGCAACACAAAAGTTCTTTGAAGTTCTCAAATATTTTTAGAGTGTCAAGAGATCCTGATGCCAAAAATTTTGAAACCACTGGTTTAGACCAAGCAAAATGTCCTCGAGTCATGGAGGAATGAATGGCGGACACAGAAACAAACAACGAGCTCTGCCAGCGAGGAAGGAAAGAGAGTGGTTTCCGCAGAGGAGTCCAGTGACGTCTGCTGCTGGAGAGAACTGGCACAGGACAGAGGAGGAGAAGAAGTGTAAGGGTGACCCAAAGGAAATAAGAATAAGTAAGCTTTTTCTTCCATTAGGGCCATGGAAAGCAAGTTTCTAGAAGGCTGTGATTAGCAGTGAGAAGTCTGAAGCAGGACATGAGGTAAGTCCGGCTCTAGTGTTCATAGCATAGGATAATTGTAGTGAGGAAGGCTGGGTATTAGGAGGCTAGTTAACCACGGAAAGACATTATGGTAATCTTGTAACCTAAGGGCAAAGCGGTTTTCCCTGTCTTATACATTTACAGTTTTAAAAGCCTTAAGTTTATGTAGTTAAACAATCAAGGGGAAAAACTACTTAGAAGACAGTTTTACTTTAAGCTTTAGGATGAACAAGTGAAGGAGCATGTTCTTAAACCACACAGGATCTAAAAGAATCTTTAAAAAGTTCCAGAAAGCTGCTGAGACTAATGGAAAAACAAAACAAAACAAAAAATAATAATCCTAACTTCTACCCAAGGTGCCGCAAGTGAGGAGGGCTCTGAACTGCCTGAGAAATGAACGTGCAGGATGATATTCTGTCATTGTAGCTTGTCATTGTAGAACTACCTTATTTGTACTTTTAGAAGACATTGATCTGTTTTTCAGACCTTGTCCCACTAGAAATATTCATAGTAATTTTTAAAATATATCTCAGTATAACTAATTTTCTGGACACTTCAGCATCATTTTCTCCTCTAAATTGATTTTAATGCTTGTTAAGAATTATTAGCCAATAAGTTTGCTCTCATAACACTTAGTTTATTTGTTTTTAGACAGCTTAGATATGTAATTTCTGTAGCACTATATGTGTACATATAGTATAAATGTGTAAGTGTCAACTCGATTTTCTCCTTGGCACTTTGGGTTGGGTTATAAGGGCTTTGATTCCCTCTGTAAATTGTCACTGCAACTGGAGAATCTGCCTACTGATGTGGCTGTTACGAGAACAACCACTCTTCCTCTTCATTTTTTTCTCTTTTGATTTTAGGTTTGATGGTCTCCAGTTCTTTTACAACTACAAAGAGGGCATGGGCAATGGCTTATGATTCATAAAATAATGTTTCATTTTTTAAATAGGAAGAACCGATGTGGATAAAGAAGTATATGTTGAGTCAAAGGATACAGTGTGTCCTAGCTCTCCTCCCGACTGCAAAATGGGGATTCTGGGTTGATTTTCATACTAACAGCCAATTCTCTGGTCCTCAGGACACCAACAGGTGTGCAACAGTTCAGCTCAATTCGGAGACTACGTGCAGTTAGTGCAGACTGCACAGCATAAGGGCTCACAAGGCCGTGGCCCTGCCCTGCCAGTTTCAGACACCAGTGGCAAGTCCTGGAGAGACCGCCCATGCTTCTGACTGGCTATGAACCAGGGGTTCCTACAACCACCTCCTCGGGTTCAATAATTTTCTAGGACAGCTCATATAACTCAGGAAGGCATTTCACTAGTTATAAATGACATAACCCAAGAACAGCCAAAGAGAAAAGATGCACAGGGCGATGTGTTGGGTGGTGAGGCACACAGAGCTTCCATGCCCTCTCTGGGCACCTCCCTCCAACACCTTGATGTTTCACCAGCCTGGAAGTTCAAGTCCCCGTTGAGAGTTTTTACTGGGCCCAATCTCCAGCTTTTCTCCCTTCCCAGCAGGTCAAGCCTAGGGCTGTAAGTTCCAACATTCTCATCACTTGGTCTTTCTGGTGACCAGCCTTATCTTGATGTTGCCCAGAGACCCTACCCTAAATTGGCCAGGTGTGATCAAAAGGGGCTTGTGATGAATAACAAAGACCCTCCTATTACTCAGGCAATTCCAAAGGTTTGGAAGCTCTGTGCCAAGAACCTGAAGCAAGGCCCAACAGATATCTAATTATACCACAGGGACATACACCCTTACCTATTTCACAGGGTTGTAAAAAATTTTTTTAAATAGATTTGAGCCCTGACCAGGTGGCTCAGTTTGTTGGCGCATTCCCCTGTACGCCAACAGTCTGCATATTCAGTTCCTGGTCGGGGCACATGCCTAGGCTGGGATGATCCCCAGTCAGGGCTCCGATGGGAGGAAATTTATTGATGTTTCTCTCTCACATTGATGTTTCTCTCTCTCTCTCCCTCTCTCTCTCTCTTCACTCTCTAAAAACAATAAACATATCCTCAGGTGAGGATTAAAAAAAAAGATTTGCCCTGGCTGGTGTGGCTTAGTTGTTGGGCAGTGTCCCGCAAAAGCAAAGGGTCGCATGTTCAGTCCCTGGTCGGGGCACGTGTGAGAGGCAGACAAGCAGCGTTTCTCTTTCACATGGTTGCTTCTCTCCCTCTCTTTCTCCCTTCCCTCCCCTGTTTAAAAATAAATGAATAAAAATTCTTAACAGAAATAGATTGGAAAGCATTCTTACAGCCAGAAATTGCAAAATAAATATAATGTATATCCCTAGACTATTGCTTTTTTCCTTGTTGCTCAAAATAAATTGTTGACCAATTGACCTTGCAGCCTTAGGCACATCAGCAAACATATCTCAGATGAAGTGCAGCAGGATATATATCTATATTAAAATGTTAGACGCTGAACTCAATGAATCACATTTCCTTGTATTCATACCCTATGTGGTTGCCTCTCATAATGAATCCGACTTTAGGATTAGCTTAAACTGATAGAATCTTGGGGAAATGACATTGTGGGAGTTCTGGAGCCTACACAGTGGGCCTTGCCATGTAAAAAAAACTCCACATAGATTAATTAATGATGAAAGGCCACATGGAGAGAGGTCCCAGACTTCCAGTCCCTTTAAGGCCCAAGATGTATGGAGGGGGCACCTTGGGCCCTCCAGCTCCAGCTGACCCACTAGATAGATGGAGCAGCATGAGGGAGCCCAGATGAAACCAGAAGAAGCCCTGAGTGAACCTACAGAACCGTGAGAAATAATAAATCATTGTTGTTTTAAGCTACTAAATACACTATGCAACAGCAGACAACAGGGACAATACCTAACTTAACTTGTGATGACTAGATTCTTTAGGTGTTAGGTGACTGAATCTAGCATTAGACAGGAAAGGGAAAGTAGATGGAAAGAATGAAAACTAGAGAAATGTTTGAGGAATCAGAAATAGGAGGTACTTCTGTCACCTTGCATGGAGACACCAGAACATGTTAACTTTGTGATGACAAATAGTGCATGTGAAGAGACATCCCTTTGCTATAAGTAACTGACTGTAATGAGTCCCAAAAACATGCCCCACCTACCCAGAGATTCAAAAATACAACTGTCTGCAATGATAGTTAGGTATAGCTATTCCTCATCATTTCGTCAATAAAAAAACCCAGTTTATAAGTCATCTTGAGCACTTTGTTAATAGAACATCAATAAGGTTATATTACTGTGAAAAGAACATCACTCTAAAATCAGTATTATATAAAAATAGGTTATGCAATGAAAACTGTTTTCTAGATAGTATAAAGATTATTTGATAAACAAATATATATGTTGCCTTTTCTTTCTTCCTTTTCCCCTCTGCCCTATTTTTTTTCAGTGGATGTGAGATTGCTAGATGGTGCCCTGACCAGTGTGGGTCAATAGACTGGGCATTGTCCTGCAAAGTCAAAGGTCACTGGTTCAGTTCCTGGTCAGGACACATGCCTAGGTTGCAGGTTTGGTCCCTGGCCAGGGTGTGTGGGAGAGGAAACAGATCGATTTTTCTCTCTCACATCAATGTTTTTCTCCTTCTTTCTTCTTCACTTCCCCTCTTTCTGAAAAATAAATTATCATTTAAAATAAAAGAAGATTGCGAGATGGTGGGAAGCCTCCTATATTCACATCTTTAGCAAACTGCTACTTTTTTTCCCATAGTCAGCTCAAGTCAGGAACCCTGAGTTCCAGCAAGTGCTGGAGACCCATTGGTTCTTGGGTGTTCACCTTGTGAAGGTTTTAGGTGGGGTCTACACATGTGGGCTGTTTGCCTTGAGACTCACATAGGTAATTCTTAAGACATCACAGAGGTTTGAGGAGAACAATTTGAAGTCTGAGTTACTCTAAGTATAAATCTCAAGGGGGTTCAATTCATTCTGGGATCTCCATTAGGTTCTTGAGACCAGGTTGAAATGATGAGGTAGATGTTTCAGACACAAGGCTGTCCTGGTCCATGAGCAAACCCCTGCCAATGTTGTGTTGTATCTACTCCTGCATTGATTCATTTAAGTGGACTATCAGGAGAGAAATCAGTCTTACAGGGCAATAGAAGCAACCTACGGAAACTGAGGCCTGTTCATCCACAGTTACCCAGTGGAATGTATGCTGGGTTACTGAGTATCTCCTAGGTAGGACTGACCCAACTTATATTACTATTTTGTATTAGTTCAAAAGTACGAAAGAAGAAATTTAAACTTCCATTTATTCTTATTATTTATTTAACATCACCTATTATGATAGAGGAATTAAGCACACAAAGTGATGCTGGAGAGACTTCTGGACAAGATGGAAACATGGGTAAACACAGATCAACTGCCCTGCACAACCACATCAAAATTACAACTAAAATATAAAACAACCGTCAGAAATTGAGTTGAATGGAAGTCTGACAACTATGGAATTAATGAAACCATGCCCATCCAGACTGGTAGGAGGGGTGGAGACATGGAATGGGCTGGTCCCACATCCACATATGGTAGATAAAATTAGGGAGGGAAATCTCAGGGACTAGGAGTCCGAGTCCCATGCCAGGCCCCCAGCCCAGGGTTCCAGGAAGATAACCCCCATAACTTATGGCTGCAAAAACCAGTGGGGATAGAGTGGAAGAAATTTCTAGAGTCCCAAGCACTAACAAAAAAACCTACATACAGGTTTACTCAGACTTACTCCCTCTGAGTTCCAGGACTGGGGTAGCAGCTTGAAAGACACCAGTGGCATACAGGAAGAAAGTGAAGTGTCTGTCATCAAGGCAAGAGCTAGGGGACAGCCTTCTCCAAGACAGAAACATGGACCATTGTCTCTTTTCTGAACCCTTCCCCAACAAAATCACAGACCCAGCAGGCTGTTGCCGTATCTGAGACTCCATCAAGCTGGCTAACACTGTTTGCCTCATCCTGGAGATCCCCAGAGACTCTGACCCACCCAGCTTATGGGCCCAACCAAGCTACTTTTCCATATGAATGGGTGGTCTTGGATCATGCTTCACAACTTCCTAAACCCTCTCAGAGAAGCAACTGCCAGCCTCAGTGAGCCCCCAGCCCACCATACCTCTTGCTCAGTGGCCCTAGGCCCAGCACTAGCAGCAGCCAGACTAGATTCACAGCTTGGCTTCACCTGGGAATCTCCAAGCTCAACACAAGTAAAAGCCATCCTATATTGCTTTATAGCTCAGGCATGGTGGCCCTGAGCAAAACACAGGTGGGGGATGACCTTGGACTCCACCACCTGGGAAACCCCAAACCTGCATACCAAATGGATAAATAAAGATCACATTGGAGTAATACCACCCTGCCCCAGCACAGCTGATCCTCAATGGAATGTAGAGGTTGGTGGTCAGTGGTCACCACTAGTCCTTGGAACTGACTGGCCTGGGTAAATCCCTCCCATTGACCTGCCAACAGTAATCAAGGCTCAACTACAAGATGAGGGTGTACTCAACCCATAAGAAGGGCACAACTTGAATACCCAGCTTGGGTAATAGGGCAGGCTGTGCCACTGGACCTATAGGACACCTACTACATTAGACCACACTACTAAGACACAGAGTTAAAGCAGCCCTACCTAATACATAGAAAGAAATATAGGGAGTCTGAGCAAATGAGGATACAAAGAAACATGGCTCAAATGAAAGAACAGATCAAAACTCCAGAAAAAGAGCTAAACAATATTGACATAAGCAATCTATCAGGTGCAGAACTCAAAACACTGGTTCTAACAATGCTCAAGGGACATCAACAGCATAAAAAAGATCCAGTCAGAAAAAAAGGATACATTAATTAAAATAAAAACAATTTACAGGAAAACAACAGCAGACTGGGTAAAGCCAAGAATCAAATCCATGATTTGGAGCTTAAGGAAGCAAAATACAACCAATCAGAACAATGAGAAGAAAAAAGAACCCAAAATATAAGGAGGATAGTGTAAGCAGTCTTTGGGACAACTGTAAGCAATCTAATATTCACATCATAGACATGCGAGAAGGAGAAGAAAAAGAGCAAGAAATTAGAAATTTATTTGAAAAAATAATGAAAGAAAACTTCCCTAATTTGGCAAAGAAAATAGACATGCAAGTTCAGGAAGCACAGAGTATCCCAAACAAGGTGGATCCAAAGAGGACCACTCCGAAAGACATCATAATTAAAATGTTAAATCTTAAAGATAAAAAGAGAATCTCAAAAGCAGTGAGAGAAACGTAGTTAGTTACCTACAGAGGAATCCCTTAAGACTATCAGTTGATTTCTCAAAATAAGCTTTGCAGGCTAGAAGGGACTGGCAAGAAATATTCAAAGTCATGAAGAGCAGGGACCTACAGCCAAGATTGCTCTACCCAGCAAAGCTATCATTTAGAATCAAAGGGCAGATAAAGAGCTTCCCAGACAAGAAAAAAACTAAAAGAGTTCATCATCACCAAATCATTATTATATGAAATGTTATAGGGGCTTATATAAGAAAATCAAAACTATAAACAATAAAATGGCAACAAATACATATCTATCGACAATTGAATCCAAAAAACAAACTAAGCAAGCAAGAAGAACAGAGAGAGAATCATAGATACGGAAAGCATTTTTGATGGTTGCCAGATGGGAGGTGTATATGGGGAAATGGGTGAAGAAGTCAGCAGATTAAGAAGTACAAATAGGTAGTTACAGAATAGCCACGGGGATGTAAAAGTACAGTGTAGGAAATGGAGCAGCCAAAGAACCTATGCATGACCCATGGATATGAACAATGTTGTGGGGATTGCCTGAGCGAGGGGTGCTGGGTGGACGGATACAAAGGGGGAAAAACCGGGACAACTGTAATAGCATAATAAAATATAATTTAAAAAATAAAGAAAGAAACTGTGCGAGAGATTAAAGAAAAAAGGACACAAAGTATGTCCTCATAGAACACAGTCTAGTTTTCTTTAGCTTTGCAACATAGAAATTTGGAAGTAGAGATTACCATACGTAGTGTGGAGTTTATTGACTTTAACCTAAATTTTAAAAGTTCTGAGAATCAGGTGTGAGATTCTGGGAATTCTTAAGATCAGTGCAATTATTGTTACAACCACCCTGGGAAACTTTTTGACAGTATCTGCAAAAAGTGAACACACACATACACTATGACTTAGCAATTATTTTTTAAGGTATATTGCATTCACCAAAAGATATATACAAGAATATTCATAACAACACTAGTCATAGTAGCCCAATCTGGAGACAACCCTATTACCCGTTATTGGTAGAATCAGGTATACATCACTGTTTAGAGATAAAACAGAAACTTTTTACTTTTTTAGTGCTGTGAGATCAGTTACATAAACAAAACAATATATATGCATGTGGCATTGTTTGGTTGAATAGGTACCGGAAACCAAAAAAGGGTCAAGGGGACACTGAGGTAACGGTAATAATGTAGGAATCAGCGCCATGTCTAGGGCTGGGTGACAAAGTAAGGAAGTGGGTTTATGAGATATCAGAAGCGTAGAGTAGGGCGCTGGAACCCAGACATCTGAGAAGGGGTGCTGCCAGGCATTGACCATCCTTTTAAGGGAACACATGAGGCTGGTTTGAGCAACACTATGAAATGAGAGACTGGGACAAACTGCTGCTATGAAGGGCCTATGCTGGAATGATGGCACCTCCAGCCAGAAGGAACAAGTCCCTTCTCACTTCTCCAGCCTTCCTGTCCCTGTCTAGTGCTCCCAGCTGGCAGAACTAACTGGAGCCCTTTGGTAAAGGAGAAATGTTAGTTGAGTTACACCGCTCCTTCATTACAAAGCTGAGAAGAGAAGCGTGAATTTTGGGTTAAGAGAAAATAGTTTAATAAATGACACCAGTGGGTTAAAATGAAGTGGTGTATTGATGAAATGGACCACCACGCAACAAACAAAAACATGACCACACTCAGCACCTGACTCGGCCTCACCAGTATTGAGCAAAATAAGCCAGATGCAAAAAATTACCAAGTGTATGATTCTATTTTTATAAAACTAAAAACCGGGAAGCACTAATCAGCTGTGTTATAGTAAAGGTTACTGGCAGGAGTAAGAATTGAGTAGAGACAAGGGGGGCTTTTCAGCTACTGGTAACGTTTAATATTTTTAAACACAACTGTCTCTCCTTTACTGTGCCCTGATGATTTATGTATATTTGTGTGTGTCTGTGTGTATATATATACACATGTATACATATATACACACATGTATACATATATACATATTTACACACGCACACACACATATATCATGTAACAATAAAAAAGTTTACAAAATGTGCCCTGACTGGGAAATGAACCAGTTACTTTTTGGTTTACAGGCTGGTGCTCAACCCACTGAGTCCCACCAGCCAGGACTACATTGGATTTTAAAAGTCAATTACAATACTATGGAAATCCAAATACTTATACTCAGAGCATTCAAATATTTGAGAGATGGTCATTCTGTCATGGTTATATCTGTGTCTAAATGTTTGAAAGAAATGGTCCAGGGTTGGAAAACTCAGCATCATTTATTATCACCAGACCATTTAATTTATTTAGATATGTGCTGGCATATTAGTCAATATTATAAATCCACTCTAATACAGCCCTGGGCAAATATTTAGGATCATTTTTTAAAATTCTGGCCTATGTAAGAGCCTTTTACACAGTAGGTATTTTATTTATGACAAATTTATTCCTATTGATGATTTCCTCTAGATAATCTAGTCTCCATTCCTTTTCCTGCAGTCTGAATGTTAAGCTGAAAATTATCTTTTATTTCTAATGTTTAGACAATTGCCCAATGAGAAGTCTCTTAAGATTCTCAGTTGTAAATGAGAGGCACTAAAGGAAAAAAAGGATGTCTCCTTGTGGTGGTTTAAAAATATGTCCACACATTCCCTTGTAATTCTCCCCTCAAGAAGTGATTGGGTGGAGGGGGGGGGTATGTGAGAGGGGGGTGGGAGTGTTCGGGGGCAATGCAAGATGGCAGCAAAGTAGGCGAAAGCTACATTCGCCTCCTCAGAGGACTTTAGTGGTATTACCACTAAATTATAGAACAGTCATCCTGAATAACCAGCTGAAGACTAGCTGAAAAGGAGTCATGCTGAGACTGGTAGGAAGGGCAGAGACATGAAAAGGACTGGCCCTGCTACCACGGGCAGTGGCTGATGTTCCAGAGGAATGTCTTGGCTGCGAGGATTCCCCCTGAGAAACATGGGCTCCCAAACCCAGAACACCACAACCAAGAAGAGATGAACACACAACATCTGGCTGTGAAAAGCAGTGGCATTTCTACAGGGAGAGACAAGAGTCCTTAGAGATAGAGGCATCCCCTTAGAGGACCAAGCACACAAAATTTTGTTCATGGCCACTCAACTTGGGCTCTAGTAGCGGGAGGGTGGAGAGGATTAGAGTTGTAGAGTCCTGTGAAGAAAGTCTGGGGTTTGTGGTTCTAGGGAGGGACTTGAAGGAACAGCTGCCAGGATCCCTGTACTGGGTCATTCTCCCATATAGCAGGTGCAATCTTTCTTTGGTAGAGCACTCCCCTCCCTGTGGTATTGGTCTGGGGAAAAGCAATAGCTCCACCCTCTGAACTACCTTTCCCATAACCCTGCAGAACTTACACCCAGTTAAGGAGTCAGATTTGTCCAGGATGTACAGTTCTGGGCAGACTCATTGGGTGTCAGTGAGAGTTGAGTGGCCTTGGGTGGGGATCATTCCCCCAACTAGGACCACTCTCCTCGTTACCGGTAGACCCATTCCCCAGGCTCCACAGACCCCGCCTGCCTGACTCTTAGTGGTTTTGCCTGCCAAGGTTGGAGCAAAATCCAGGAAAGACAGAGTTGTCTGACTCTGAGCCAGGGCGCAGCACATCCCCACCTTCCCTGAAGTCTGATCAGCTCCTCTCCTTCACAGGACAACCACATGCCCCTACCTGGTGACTCACTGTGAACCTACCTCATACAACTTGAGTACCACCAGAGGTTCTTTCAGTGACTGAGACTAACAAACAGCTGGCAGGTGGAGACAGGCAGAGATGAATCTCAGGGTGCCTTGGGATGTTTTCTGACCTGCTCCTGGTAAAAACCAGCCTTGGTGCACAGCTTTGTCCATTCTGCATGCGCTCAGGCCCAGCAGAGGCAACCATAAACTTTGGATTACTTTTAGCTCCATATACTTTGTCAAGGACCAGTCAAAGACAGCATCTGATATTGGTCTGCACCAGAGTTCCTCTAAAGAGACACAGAACTCAGTGGTCATCTTGAGACATCTGAACAGGATCCAATTAACTTCATAAGCAACATATTCAGAGACAGATTTCGGCAGACACCAAGCACTGCTGAGGTGAATTCTGTTTCATGTGGTCAGCTTCTCCACAGCAGCTTGCATACTGTAAACTGGGGTTGAGCTTCATAGTCACCTAGCCTGAGGGTCAATTCTAGGAACAAATGGACCAATATCCATCAAGACTCAATTACAATAGGACCCACATAATCTACACAAGAGACATTCCTGGAGCACCCTGATCAGCTAATCAAGGAGACTGCAGCACTGGACCTCACAGGACACCTACTATATAAGATCACCCAAGGAAGACTAGAAGTCACAGTACATCTAGCTAATATATAGAAACAAACAAAAAGAGGTAGCCAAAATGAAGTGACAAAGAAAATGCCCCACTTCCGGTCAAGATGGCAGTGTAGCCAGAAATGGCTCTCCTCTTCACACAACCATGTCAAAAGTACAAATAAAATATAGAACAACCATCACTCAGGGAAATCAGAAATCAAGCTGAATGGAAGCCCAGCAACTGTGGAATTAAAGAAACCACATCCATAAATACTGGTAGGAGGGGCACAGACATGGAACTAGCTGGTCTCACAACCACACGAATAAAAATTTGGGAGAGATACCTCCAATCAGAACAATGAGAAGAAAAGGGAATCCAAAATAAATGAAGTTAGTATAAACAGCTTCTAGCAACCCAACATTCATATCATAGAAGTGCCAGAAGGAGAAGAGAAACAGCAAGAAACTGGAAATCTCTTTGAAAAAATAGTGAAAGAAAACTTCCCTAATTTGGTAAAGGAAAGAGACATGCAAGTT
Source organism: Mormoops blainvillei (assembly GCA_004026545.1). Lineage (NCBI taxonomy): Eukaryota > Metazoa > Chordata > Mammalia > Chiroptera > Mormoopidae > Mormoops > Mormoops blainvillei. The sequence continues at coordinate 65,204 of PVJD01005432.1, forward strand.
CAGGAGGCACAGAAAGTCCCAATTATGATAGATGCAAAGAGGCCCACACCAAGACACATTATAATTAAAATGCCAAAGGTTAAAGATAAAGAGAGACTCTTAAAAGCAGCAAGAGAAGAGAAGTTAGTTACAAGATGTTTGCCTGATGGGAGGGGGAGAATGGATGAAGAGGTGAGGGGATGAAGAAGTACAAATAGGTAGTTATAGAACAGTCACGGGGATGTAAAGCACAATATAGGAAATGGGGTAGCCAAAGAACTTATATACATTAACTATGGACATAACAATGGTGAGGGGATGCCTGAGGTAGTATGGGACATGGGGTGGAGGGGGGCAAAGAGGGAAAAATTGAGACAACTATAATAGCATAATCAAGAAAATATAATTTAAAGAAAAACATGCCTCAAATAAAAGAACAGGAGAAATCCCCAGAAAAATGATTAGATGAAACGGAGGCAAACAATTTATCAGGTACAGAGTTCAAAGAAATTGTTACAAGGATGCTCAACAGCATGAAAAAGAACACTGAAACCATTAAAAAGGACAAGTTAGAAATGAAGAATACAGCCCTGGATGGGTAGCTCACTTGGTCAGAGCATTGTCCTGATACACCAATGCTGGGGTAAAGAAATGGTGGCCTTAAATGACACACTAGATCAGATGGTTTTAATTGATTTTTTTCAGAGCACTTCATCCCAAGGCAGCAGAATATACACTCTTTTCAAGTGCACATGGAGCATTTTCTAAAATAGACCACATGTTAGGACACAAAACAAGTTTCATTAAATTTAAGAGATTAAAATCATATCAAACATCTTCCCTAACCATAAAGGTATGAAACTACAAATCAATAACAAGAAAAAAACTGAAAAACACAGAAAGACACAGGGGCTAAATAGCATGTTACTAAACAATAAATATGTTAATAGTGTACTAAAGGAAGAAATCCAAAGATACCTTGAAACAAATGAAAATGAGAACAAAACAACCCAAAATCTATGAGACACTGCAAAAGCAATCCTAGGAGGTAAATTCATAGCATGAAGGCCTATCTCAAGAAACAAGGAAAATCTCAAATAAACAATCTAACTTTACCCTTAAAAGAACTTGGGAAGGAGCAACAAATAAAACCCAAAGTGAGTAGAAGGAAGGAAATCATAAAGATCAGAGCAAAAATAAATGATACAAAGTCTAACAAACCTGTAATCAAACTTATCACAAAAGAAAGAGGACCTAAATAAACAAAATCAGAAATGAAAGAAGAGAAATAACAACTGACACCAAAAAAATACAAAGGATTGTAAGAAAATATTACGAAAAACTATATGCTAGAAAATTGGACAATCTGGAAGATATGGATAAATTCCTAGAAATATACAACCTTTCAAAACTGAATCAGGAAGTATCAGAGAACCTGAACAGACAGATTACACCTAGTGAAAATGAAGTGGTTATCAAAAAACTCCTAACAAAGTCCTGAACTGGATAGCTTCACAGGTGAACTTTACCAAACATTCAAAGAGGATCTAATATCTATCCTTCTGAAAGTATTCCAAAAAAAAATCAAGAAGGGGAGAGTCCCAAGCTCACTTTATAAGACCAGTATTATCCTAATTCCAAAACAAGATAAAGATACTACAAAAAAAGAAAATTATAGGCCAATGTCCATGATGAGCATGGATGTTAAAATCCTCACCAAATATTAGCAAACTGGATCCAGTAATATATAACAAAAATCATACACCATGATCAAGTGAGATTTATTCTAGGAATGCAAGGTTGGTACAATATCTGCAAATCCATAAACATGATATACCATTAAAAAAAAAGGAAATATAGAAACCACATGATCAAATCAATGAATGCAGAAAAAGCATTTGATAAAATCCAGCACCCATTTATGACAAAAACGCTCAGCAAAATGGGAATAAAGGGAACATATTTCAACATAATAAAATCCATATATATGACAATCCCACAGCCAACTCAATGGGTAAAAGGTACAATAGTTTCTCTTGAGATCAGTATCAAGACAGGGATGTCCATTTTCACCACTCTTATTCAACATAGGACTGGATTCCCAGTCACAGAAATCAGAGAAAAAGAAGACATAAAGGCATCCAAATTGGAAAGGAAGTAAAACTGTATATAGAGAACCCTAAAGATTCTACCAGAAAACTACCAGAACTGATTGATGAATTCAGTAAAGTAGCAGGATGCAAAATAAATATACATAAATCAGTTGCATTTTTATATGCCAATAATGAACTATCAGAAAGGGAAACTAAGAAAAACAACTTCAATAACAATTGGTTCAAAGCAAATAAAATACCTAGAAATAAATTTAACTACGGATGTAGAAGACCTGTCCTTGAAAATTTTTAAAACACTGAAGAAAGAAATTGAAAAATATAAATAAGTGGAAGCATATACTGTGTTCATGGATAGGAAAAATTAACATCATTAAAATATCCATACTACCCATAGCAATCTAAAGATTCAATGAAATTCCTATCAAGATTCCAATGGAGTAGTTCACAGAACTAGAATAAATATTCCAGAAATTTATATGGAACCACAAAAGACCCCAAATAGCCACAGCAAACTTGAGAAAGACTACCAAAATTGGAAGAATCACACTGCCTTATATTAAACTATACCAAAATCCCATAGATATCAAAACAAAATACTAGCATAAAACAGCCATTTAGATCAATGGAACAGAATTGAGAGCCAGAAAATAAAACCACACTTTTATAGTCAATTAGTATTTGACAAAGTAGGCAACAGCATACATTGGGATAAAGATAGTCTAGTCAATAAATGATTTTGGTAAAATTGGATAGATACATTCAGAAAAATGAAACTAGACCACGTTGTTACACAGTAAACAAGAATAAACTTAAACTGGATTAAAGCCTTAAATGTTAGACTCAAAACTATAAAAAACCTAGTAGAAGGAAACATAAGCAATAAAATCTTGGACATTTCTTATAGCAATATTTTTTCTGATATATTGCCTCGGGCAAGGAAAGCCAAAAAATAAATAGACAAATGGGGCTACATCAAACTAAAAAGTTTTTGCCCAGACAAGGAAGCCATCAACAAAATGAAAAGACAACCCATTGAATGGGAATACATATTCACCAATGACCCACCTGATAAAGGATTATTATCCAAAATTTATAAAAAACTTATAAAAACAATACCAAAAAAAAATCCAATTTAGAAATGGGCAAAGGATCTGAATAGACACTTCTCCAAAGGAGACAGGCAAATGACCAACTGACATATGAAAACATGCTCAACATCAGAGAAATGCAAATTAATATCACCTCACATCTGTCAGAATGGCTATCATTAACAAAAGTGCTGGTGAGGACGTGGAGAAAAGGGAACCCTCATGCACTGTTGGTGGGAATGCAGATTGGTGCAGCCACTGTGGAAAGCAGTATGGATGCAGTTACCTCACAAAATTAAAAATGGAACTGTCTGTGACCCAGTGATTCCACTTCTGGCTGTACTTGTATATCCAGAGAAACCCAAAACACTGATTCAAAAGTATATATGCATTTTTATGTTCATTTCAGCATTACTTACAATAGCCAAGATTTGGAAACAGTTCAAGTGTCCATCAGTGAATGAGTGGACAAAAAGCCAAGATGCATTTACACAATAGAATTCTACTTGGCTGTAAAAAGAAAAAAGAAGGAAATCTTGTAATGGAACAAGTGGGCTCTGCTGCCTGCTGCAAGGAAAGCTGTACCTGTGAGACAGGTGCTGGTGCAAAATGAAAGAGCTTGATTCAGGTGCCATACAAACCTGTGTGAATTGTGGACTCCCCATGTCAAAGATATTCCCCCTGTTCTTCCTCAGGCTTGTGGTTCTTATAGGGATAGAAAGGGGAGGGTTTTCTTTGTTTTCTAGCTAGCTTTCAGCACGCTGTGGCCCTATCCATTCAACTTTTGAGCTTTTTGAGTGCTTAGGTCCTGTCTATTTTTCTAGATTTAGGTGTGCTCAGTGTAAGGACCTTCCCCTGCACCATCTTGACCAATGAGGAATACTTTCCAGTGCTCCTACTGATTGTCTACAGTAACAAGTTTACCTGTTGTGACAGCATGGATGACTTGAATAGTATTATGCTAAGTGAAATAAGCCAGTCAGAGAAAGACACATTCCATATGATTTCACTCATATGTGGAATAATGAACAAAATAAATTAACCAAAAAAAAACACACACAAAAAAACAGCAGGTCCATAGATAGAGAACAGACTGACAGTTGTCAGAGAGGAGGGGATTGCAGGGTTGGATAAAAAAGGTGAAGGGATTAAGCAAAAATAAATAAATAAATAAATAATTCATAGACATAACCAACAGTATGGTGATTACCAGGGGGAAAGAAGGATAGGGAGTGGTCGAAGAAGGTAAACTGGGTACAAATGGTGATGGAAGGAGACTTGACTTGGGGCTGTGAACACAATACAATATACAGATGATGTATTTAAGAATTGTATACCTGAAATATATATAATTTTATTAACCAATGTCACCCCGATAAAGTCAATATAAAAGAAAAAGAAAGAACTGGTTTTATTCTCCTTCTTTGAGCATGTGCTGTACTTGTTTCTAATGAATATAATGTGATGGAAATGACAGATTTTGACTTTTGGGTGTAGATTATAAAAAGCATTGCAGTTTCCTCTTTGCTCTCTCTTGGACCATTCCCTCTGGGGAAAGGCAGGCGCTCAAGCAGCCCTATGGAAAGATCCAGGTAGGGGAAGGGAGGCCTCTTTGAAAGGACCAGCAAGGACCTAAGGCCTAGTGCTAACAGCCATGGAGTAGCCATTTTGGTGACAGATCTTTCAACCTTACTCAGGCATTCAGATGACTGCATCCCTTGTGACATCTTAGCTCTCCAGATAAACTGCTTCCAAATTCCTTGACCACAGAAATTATGAGATGACAAATGTTCCTTGTTTGGAGTTGTTCAATTTGGGAGAAATTTGTTATGCGGCAATAGATAAATTATACATGTGTTAATATGCATATATATATATATATAAAATAGCTAATACTTGCTGAACACTTAGATCCTTCTATAAGCATTTTATGTGAAATAACTATTTAATCCTCACAACAAATGCACAGGTAGGTGATATTACTGTCTACATTTTGCAGGTCAGGAAACTGAAGCACTGAGTAACTTGCCCAAGGTTACCCAGCTAGCTAATGGTAGAACTAGGATTTGATCTCTGGAAGCCTGGCTTCACTGCTCTGTACACTAATTTCCATGTTACACTTCTGTTATGATGATGCTAGTGCCACTGAGAAATACGCTATAACGAAATAGCAAGAGACAGGCTTAAGGTTCATAACAGAAAATGTATATTAGATATGAAGAAGCTTCTCTAAAAATTTAAAAGCATTGGAGAGGCCTTAAGACGAAGTCTAGGTTCTCATCCACTAAAGGCTCCCAGATGGATTATATGACCTCTCAAGTCTGTTTCCAACTCTATGACACACTACATATGTCTTCTAAGATACAACATGGTTTAGTAGCTCAACTTGGAAATGTCAGAGTTGCAATTGGATTTACCGCATTCATTACTTTTCTCTTATATTTGGTAAAAATTAGTTGATACTTTTTCTTGAATTTGCTGAGCTAAGTTGGGGGAAAAAGGCATATGTATTGCCCTTTTCACTTCTTTTGGACTGTTACAGAGACCAAAATATACCCAGTTCTAATACTTCCACTTTTTTTTTTATATTTTTATTTATTGATGAGAGAGAGAGAGAGAAACATCAGTTTGTTGTTCCACTTATTTATATATTCATTGGTTGATTCTTGTATGTGCCTTGACTGGGGATGGAATCCGCAGCCTTGGTGTGTGGGGCTGTTGCTCTAACCAACTGAGCTTCCGGGCCAGGGCTACTTCCCCTTCTTTCATTATTTTTTAATTTTTATTCTCATCAGAGGACATTTTTTCACTGCTTTTAGAGAGAGAGGAAGAAAGAGAGGAAGGGAGAGACAGAAACATCGATGTGAGTGAGAAGCATTGATTGGTTGCTTCCAATATGTGTCTGGACTGGGGATCCTTACAAACCCAGACCTGGGACCAAATCTGCAACCTAGGTATGTGCCCCGTCTGGGAGTCTAACACGCGACCTTTCCGTCATGTGACGATGCTCCAACCAACTGCTCCACACTGACCAGGGTATAGTTCCCCTTCTTAATTATAGTAATTCACATAAGTGATTTTTAAATTTTTATTCATTGATTTTTAAAGAGAGAGAGGAAGGGCAAGGGAGACAGACAGATGGACACATCAATTGGCTGCTCCACTTATTTATGCATTTATTGGTTGCTTCTTGTATGTGCCCTGACTAGTAATTGAACCTGCAATCTTGGCGTATTGGCCAATGCTCTTGCACCAACTGAGCTACTTGGCCAGAGCCACACAATTGATTTATGTAGCAATATATTATGGTAAAATTAAAAAAAATAAACTCATACTCTCTTACTTTTATCCTTCTTTTTTGTATTTCCTTTAAAATGTCATTTTAAATTATAACACATCTTAAAGAAATTTTTAATTTCCATATTGGCAGAGAGTAGGCAGGTCTATAATTTATTATTCTTTTTTAAAGCATCTAATAAAATATATATAAAGATGTTTATTGCTAATTAGGTTGGTGTATTTTAATTAATATTACAAATATTCTAGGTGGCAAATGTAGTTCTATCCTAATGCATAGAAGTATAATGACTGACGAGATCATTTTAAGGTCTTTAAATGTTACCTTTTTAAAAAGATAGATTTTATTTATTTATTTTTAGAGAAAGGAAAGGGAGGGAGAGAAAGGTCGGTTGCTTGCCTCTCATTGCCTCTTGCTCTTGCACACCCCCAACCAGGGACCTGGCCTGCAACCCAGGCATGTGCCCTGACTGGGAATCAACCTTTCAGTTTGCAGGGCAATGCCCAACCCACTGAGCCACATCAGTCAGGGCTAACTGTGTTACCTTCTCAGTGAGGCCTTTCCTAAAGACCTTCCCAATAGGTTGCTCTTTTGTTTTGCGTGTGTGTGAGTGTGTGTGTGTGTTTACTTTTCACAGATGTTCTTGCCATCTAGGTAAGCATAATATGTATTTCACATATTTGTTTGTTTTTTGTGTGCTTACTACATTGTGTAGCAGTTTGTCGCTCTACAATAATGCCTAGAATAATGCCTGCTATGTAATAGGTGTTTGTTAAGTATTCGTGGAACAGATCAATGCTAAAGATTCAGCAAACAGGTGGGGTAACGTTTTCCAACCAATGCTAAAGATAATTCCTGTTTATTGAATATTTTATTTCATTGTCATATTGATCTAGGAGAGTTGGTATTAATACTATTACCATTTTCCAGATGTAATTAAGTAACTTGTCCAAAGTTATGCAGATATTAAGTAACAGAAATTGGTTTCCACATCATGCTAAGTGAAAGAAGGCAGTCACGAGGGACACATGTTATGTAATTGCATTTGTATGATCTGTACAGAATAGTCTTTAGAGACTGAGAATCCTAGTGGCTGCCTAGGGCTTGGGCAAGGAGAAGCTGGGAGAAAATAGGGGGTGACTGCCAATGCAAATGGAGCTTCTTTTAGGGGTGATAAAAGTGTTTTACAATTAGAATGTGGTGGCTGTTGACAACCATGTGAATATATGGAAAATCATTATTATTTTTTTAAACTTTAAATGGGTGAATTGTGTGGTATGTGAGTTATATTTCAATAAAGTTGTTAAAATCATAAAAAACTAGTTTCAAACTCAGATTTCTTCAGCTTCAAAGCTTCTAATCACCTTCTACAAGTAGCCAAGACCAAGAAATAGCTGGTTCTGAGACCCAGTTAGGGAAAGCACAAGGTTTATTGGATGGAACACAATGTGCCATAAAGTAAAAAGGTGCTCAAAAAGTGATTGGTATGTATCCAAAGGACATTGCAAGTTTAAAGTGTCTTCCCTGGTCAAATATGGGATAATTCAAGACTCAAAAATCAAAGTGATAGTAATTACTGTCAATATTGATACCAAATCAAAAACAGAAAACAAGTACCAAACAGAAAACAAAGACACTGCAGGAGAAATGAAAGCTCTTGCCCACATAAAAATGTCAATTAACATAGATGGAACAGATGAAATGATAGGATTATAATATTATTCTACAACCACTACAGTAATACTCGACTCAGGCAAGCATCATCAGTGGAGGCTAGAACATAGAGCAAAACATTCTTGGGGAAGGATACTCTCACAGCCTCAGAGTATTACCCCACAGATTACTTTTATAAAAATTGAGGTGAAATTTATATAACGTGAAGTTAATCATTTTAGAGTGAACAATTCAGCAGGATTTAGCACATTTACCACCTCAGTCTAGCACCAAAACATTTTCCTTACAATGAAATAAAACTCTATGCCCGTTAAGTAGTTGTTCCTCATTTCTTTGTCCCCCAGACATTGGCCACCACCAATCTGCTTTCTGTGGATTTGCTTATTCTGGGTGTTTCCTATGGACTCCTACAATATGTGACCTTTCGTGGCTGGCTTCTTTCACTTGGCATGTTTCTGAGGTTCATCCACATGGTAGCAGGCATCGTCAGCACTTCATTCTCTTTTACGGCAGAAAAATATTTCACTGTATGTCTCTGTCACTTTTGTTCATCTACTCTTGCACTCATGAATATTTGGGTTGTTTCTAACCTTTTGGGTACTGTGATTCATGCTGCTTGGAACATTTGTGTAAAAGGATTTGTCTGAGTACCTGTCTTCAATTCTTTGGGATATACACCTAGGAGTGGAATTGCTGATAATTCTATGGTTAGCTTCTTCAGGAACTGTGAAGCTATTTTCCACAGTGATTCCACCATTTACATTCCCACCAGCATTGAGGAGTTCAATGTTTTTACATCCTTGCCAACAATTATTTTCTGCTAAAAAAGTCAAAGTCATCCTAGTGGATGTGAAATTGTATTTCATGTGTTGTTACTTTGCGTCTCTCGAATTACGTTGAACATATTGTCATGCAGTTGTTGGCCATTCGTATATCTTCTTTGGAGAAATGTCTATTTCTTGAGTCTTTTGTCAATTTTTTACACAGACTACTTTCTAAATAAAAAGGGAAAAAGTTACCTTCACCATGAAATGATTAAATGTAACATCAGCAATAATGAACAAATTGACGTAGCATCTGTCCAGACATCTTGATGCAATGTACTAAGAAGGACAGAGTATTATCTACATATGTAGAGTGCCTGATATAATTATTTAACTTGAATCTAATAGGGAAAAACTGAGGAACATTCTGCAAAACAGAATTAGATTCTTCAAAAACAGTCTATGTTGTAATGGAAAAAAACAAAACCAGGGATTATTCTAGACTAAAGAAGTTTTAAAATACAAGACAACTACATGCAACACATGATCCTTGATTGTATCCTGGATTGGAAAAAGAGTCAGCTAAAAGAGACATTTTGAAAATTTGAATATGGCCTTGGTACGTTACACATAACAGTATTATATTAATTTTAAATTTTCTTGGAGTGATATTGGAATTCTGATTATGTAGGAGAGTATTTGTTCTTAGTAGACACTTATTGAAATATTTGGGGGTAAATGATAACAATGTTTGCAAAAACTCAAATGGCCCAGTAAAAGCAAAACATTCCCCCAACCCCCACATTTACACAGGGAAAGCAAATGTAGTGAAATGTTAAAAACTGGTGAATAGGGGGTTACTATGGGTATGGGTAAAGTATGGGTATTTTGTAATTTTTCTGTAGGTTTGATATTTAAAAAAATAAAAGTTGAGAAAGTAAAAAGATCTAAGTACTGTCTTCCGATATGTAGGGTTTAGCATATTTAGAATAAAGACTAGCTACTTTGATCAATTAAAAATACAGTTGTGTAACCAAAGTGGGAGTAAATGATCAGGATGACTATCTTTCAAAAGTATTATAATTATTTAAAGAAACAAGAGGTCCTGGTTGGTGCGGTTCAGTGGATTTGGTGCCGGGCTGCAAACCAAACGGTTGCCAGTTTGATTCCCAGTCAGGGCACATGCCTTAGTTGTGGGCTTGGCCTCCAGTGAGGCAACCACACATTGATGTCTCTCTCTCCCCGTCTTTCTCCCTCCCTTCCCCTCTCTCTTAAAAAAAAAGAAAAAGGAAGAAATAAGGGAACACTGCAGTTATTTCGTCCCATTATCAAGTTGATTCACATCTTTATTAGGAAGCATGATACGTGGAAAGAGCTTGGAGTCAGCTGGGCCTAAATTTGAATCACAGCTGGGTAAGCTGTTCAATCTCATTAAGATAGTTTCTTTATTGTAGGATGGAAAAAATAACTACAGTACTTGGTATTGTTGTGTTAGATAGTTGTGCACACGGTATTTATTTAATTCACATGCAAAAGTTTCATACTACTTTCCGTGCTATTTGAAACTACTCCTTCATTAAACTCAAGCAATCCTGTAGTATAGGTAATGGTGAGAGATAAGATGACTTTTCCAAGGTCACACAGCCAGTGAAGGACCCAGGTCTCCTAGCTCGTGGTTCGGTAACCTTTCCATACCCGGCGGAGAGGAGGCAGCGGCGCTCATGGGGATGCAAGGATGTAGAGGAGCAAAGGGGGAGAAAAGGCCGCGTGAAGAGCAGTGGTGTGAGATCCGCGGAGGCGCCGGGCAAAGAAAGGCGCATGGAGAGGAGGGCGTTGCCACCCGCCGGGGTGCGTAGGGGTGAGGCTGCGGCTGGAGAGGGAGGGTCGCGCGGGCCGGGTGCCCAGGAGGCCTGGGCCAGCCGCGGGGGCGCAGGAGGCGGAGGGCCGAGCCGCGGACTAGTGAGCGGAGGCCGAGGGCCGAGCGCCGGTGGTCGTGGGTGGGGGCGGGGGGTGGGTCCGCTTCTGCACAGGTGGGGCGGGCGGGCGGGTGGGTGCAGGGCGCGCGGGAATATCCTGGTGTCGGGGTCCAGACCCCACCGGGCGGGGCCGGCCGGGGGCGGGTCTTGCTGTGCCCCCCGCGGGAGCGGCTGCGGCGGCGGCGCAGGCGCGGTTCCCGCCTCCTCCCGGCTGGCGGAGCGAGTGAAGGCTGCAGCCCGGCTTGGCTCGCGCGTCGCCACCGCTGCCGCGAAGACCCCCCGCCCCGCTTCCGCTGCGTTGGGATGAGCTCCCGGAAAGGTGAGTGGCCCGCGGCGATCCCTCCTCCCGGCCACGCGGCCCCGCAGGCCGGCCAGCCCGACCGTTAATGTGTATCTTCTCTTTCCCTAGTGCTGGCCATTCAGGCCCGAAAGCGGAGGCCGAAAAGAGAGAAACATCCGAAAAAGTGAGTCCACGCTGCGCTCGACTCTAGACCCCCTCCCTTGCACGGTCGGGGGCAGCCCGCGACCAAGCCGGGGAAGTTGCCCGGATCCGAAGGGCCGGAGGGCGGGCTGATCCCCAGGGACGCCGGTGCTGGCCGTCTGCGCGCCCGGCGGGCGGCCTGGGGGAGGGGCGGCATACCGGGGAGGGGCGCGCGCGAGCCGGCGGCTGGCCAGACCCCGGAGCTCCCGGGCCCCCAGTCGCCGTGGCTGTCTGGACGGGCGGGTGAGGGGGCGCGGGGCGTGCGCACCTCCCCCAGCGCTCAGAACTGGCCCTGGGGTCGCGGGCCCTTTCTAGGAGGGACGCTGGCGCTGGGCTCCGGCACGCCTTGTGTGGCTTGAGGCTTCCTCGCTTCTCCCACCTGGGCACTGGGGCTCGAGAGGAAAAGGGGCGGAGTGTGCGGGAGACGAGAGAGTGAGCGTGTGTATGCGTGACCGTGTCGCCTCCTTGTCCTCCCTGGCTCCTGCCTCTCAGCCTTTCTGCTGAAAACCGGAGCCGGTTCGCCTCTGGCGTGTACCTGGCGCGAGTTCAGCGCCGAGACCTGTGCGTTTGGGCGCTCGGGTTTGTATTCGAAACTTTATGCTTGGGCCGAGCGTGACTGCTGCGCGGGACGGGTGGGTGTGTGCTCTGGCAGTCCCCGGCGCGGCTTTTCCCGGGCCCTCATTGTGCCGGGAGTTGATGAATAGGGTGGTGATATTTAAAACATGCCAGCTGCCGGCCACCTCCAGCCCGGCCGCGGACGGGAGTGGGAGTGGCCGGCGCCTAAGAAGCCTTTCCTGGAGAGCTGCTCCGAGACCGCAGAGCGCCGCCACCTCTTTTTTCCCCTTAATTTAAAAGAAATCTGTCAGCAATCAACATCTTTACAACTCCTAGATTTGTGGCTTTGCTTTTCCTTTTGAATAAAAAAACACTCTGGTTATTTTGGTACTATGGGGAATGACAGCCCATGATCATCTCTAAATAAAATTACGAAGCATTTTTAGTTTATTTCCTTGGGGGAATAACCCTGCAGCATTTCTAGGCTTTCTTCCTTCTTGTTCACCTTGGTCTGTGCCTAGGCTATTTCATACTCACGGGTGGCATCTATGAAAACTGCCTAAGTCATTACTAATGTGTTATATCATGACAGGATTTTTGTTCGTTCAGAACGGAATATAATTTGTGAGAACGTTCAGGATTTCACAGAATGTGGGTGTCCACATAATGCCTTCCTTAGGTGGGGGGTGGGGTGGGGGGGGAAACTGGGGGGAGGCGGGGAGGAGTAACTGGAATGGAGTATTTGGTAGTTTTAGATGTTTTAAAAAAATGAATGCTAACTTTCCAGTCAATCAGAACCTCAAATTTGGTATTTCCTTTGGGGAACGATGCAAGTTTAGCCAATAAGTAAGGAGAATGGTAATGTTTAGGGTCCTAAGTATTGGGTTTTAATCACAACTTTTATTTCCCCATTGCCCATTATGTTCAGAAACGTGAAAAAGAATTGAAAAAAACATGCCCCAGGTTTGGGGGATTATTGTGTGTGTGTCTGTGTATGTATATATATGTGTTTTGTGTGTGTGTGTGTGTGTATACACACTTTAGAGAATGACTTTCGTGATGAGCAAGAGCCTTTTTTGGTGTGCTGAGGCTGGAATTTATGTGGTATGTTTATAAAGAATTAGCATGTATCCACAATATTCAACTTTTACTCCCACAGATTAATCAGTCCCTTTTTAATTGCCTCTTGTATTTATGTGATAAGATTTGAGGGAAAATCCCCCAGCCAATCCCTAAAAGAACTGGTTGATCTGCAAGATAATTAGTAAGAGGAGATCAGGCTAATTATATAACTGTTTGATTAAAGCAATGTCATTTAAAAATTTTTTATTTATTAATTTTGGGGAGAGACACACACATTAATTTGTCGTTCCACTCATTTAGGCATTCATTGGTTGATTCTTGTATGTGCCTTGACTGAGGATCAAACCTACAACCTTGATGTATTGGGACGACACCCCAACTGACTGTGCTACCCAGCCAGGGCCTAAAACTAGGTCTTGATTCTTTCAATCAAGATATTATTTTAAAGGAATGCTTGATATGATTTATTTACGCATGTATTCAACAGTATTTGCATGCCTTTCCTAGGAGGCCGTGATTGAGAGAGCTTTGAATAAGATGAACAAAGCTTCTCCCCAAGGATGACAAAGATGCTGATTTCACATGGTGATAAGGTATAGGGAGAAAATTAAGATGAGGATCTGTAAGTAATAGTGATGGCATTTGAACCTGCCAGTCCCTCTACCCTTGAGGTAGACATTGTTCTTGTCATCATTTACAGACCAGGAAATGGGGACACAGCTTGAGTAAGGAATATGCCCGACTGCTAAACTGAATCAAGGCAGCCTGGGACTAGAGTCCACACACAGCTGTCTCACGAGGTGACATTGAACTGAAGCTGGAATGAGGGAGTGTGGCAAAGGTCCTGGGGAGGAATGGGCTAGGCATGTTGGAGGAACCCTAATGTCAGGGGCCTGGGGTGCTACAGAATAGGATGGTGACAGGGGGAGGAGTGGGAGTGGGGAGGACCTGACCTCGTAGGCCATTGGGTGAATGGTGACTTTATTTCAGCGTGAAGGAGTGGCTTTGGAGAGAAGAGGTGGTGGAAGGGACCTCAGGAGACTGGCAGCCTAAGGTGTACTACTTATTTTACAGGCAGCTCTGACAGAGGTTAAGGTCACACAATTAGCTAAGTTTGATCCAGAATTCAGGTTTCCTGATGCCCAGTGTTTTTGTGTTTTGATTAATTCCCTAGAGAAGGAAAAGATATATGTACTAGGGCTAAATTTAAACTGTATTAATATAATGACTGGCAAACTTGAATTTTACTATGTGACTGACTACATGGGCTTGGTTTGATGGAATACGATCTACTTTTGTTATTATCTATTTTAGTTTAATTCTGTGAGCTTTTTGAATTAAGCCACTTCCATTTTTTAGTAGGCATCAGGGAAGGACCACAGTGTCATTCAGTCCTGAATCTTAAGAATTAGCTAAGTCAGCCCAGGCTGGTGTGACTTAGTGGATTGAGCCCTGGCCTGCGAACCGAAGGGCTGCTGGTTCGATTCCCAGTTGGGGGTGGGCCAGGTCCCCAGTTGGGAGCATGTGAAAGGCAGCCACACATCTCTCTCTTTTTACCTCCCTTCTCCTCTCTCTAAAAAATAAATAAAAAATAAAATCTTAAAAAAAAGTTAGCTAAATCACATGGCTCACGATAGATTTTGGTTTGGGAGCGAGTGTATATGTATGAACTTTTAAAAGATTTTTTATTTGTTGATTTTTTTCTACATGTAACTTTTTATTGAGATATAATTTTTATAACAAAGCTTATCTTTTAAAGTTTATAATTCTTTGGTTTTTGGTATATTCATAAAGTTTGCAACAATCAACATTATTTAATTCAAGGACATTTTCATCATCCCCCAAAAGAAGCTCTACTTATTTTGCAGTTACTCTCTATTCTCCGCTGTCACCAGCAACTACTAGTTTATTTTATGCCTCTGTGAACTTAACTATTTTGGATATTTTATATCAGTATAATCATACAATATATGGTCTTGTGTCTGATTTCTTTCACTTAGCATGTTTTCAAG
Source organism: Mormoops blainvillei (assembly GCA_004026545.1). NCBI lineage: Eukaryota > Metazoa > Chordata > Mammalia > Chiroptera > Mormoopidae > Mormoops > Mormoops blainvillei. The sequence goes on from PVJD01005432.1 coordinate 80,228, forward strand.
GTTCGTCCATGTTGTAGCCTTCATGCCATTATATTGCCAAATAATGTTTCATTTTGTTTGTACAGCCCGTTTTACCCATTCATTCATTGATGGACATTTGGTTTCTTTCCACTTTTTGGCTATAAATTATTTTTTAACTCCTTTATTTTTTAATAAAAAAATTTTAAATTTTGAAATAATATGTCTCCCAAGAAGTTACAAAAACAGTATAGATTTCCCTGGTACCTGGTTTGGTGTAATATGATCTACTTTTATCGTTACCTACTTGTATGTGCAAGCTGGCTCTCCATTCATTATATTTTTAAGGATTTTATTTTATTATTTATTTTTAGAGAGGAGGAAGAGTGGAAGAAAGGGGGGCGGAAACATCTGTGTGTGAGAGAAAAATTGGTCAGTTGCCTCTTGCACACGCCCTGATTGGACTGAATCTGCAGCCCAGACTTGTGCCCTGACCCAGGATCAAACCAGTGACCTTTCACTTTTTGGGATGATGCCCAACCAACTGAGCCCCACTGGTCAGGACTCTTCATTCATTTTAGTTTAGTTTAATTCCATGAGCTTTTATGAATTAAGGCAGTTCTACTTCATCCAGCTTCCCCTAGTGGTGATATCTTGCATAACCATAGATCATTGTCAAAACTGGGAACTTGCCCTGGCTGGTGTGGCTCAATGGATTGAGTGCTGGCCTGCTAATCAGCGGGTCACCAGTTTGATTCCCAGTCAGGGCACATGCCTGGGTTGCGGGCCAGATCCCCAGTAGCGGTTGTGTAAGAGGCAACCACACATTGGTGTTTCTCTCTCTTCTTTCTCCCTTCCCCTCTCTAAAAATAAATAAATAAAATCTTAAAACAAAACAAAAAATCAGGAACTTGATATTGGCATATTACTGGGTTGGCCAAAAAGTCCATTAAGTTTTTTCTGTAAAATAAAAGACACTGTTTTCATTTTCACCAATAACTATTGATTTAGATATTGTTGGCTATTTCCCTCGTGGTATAACGTTGATTGCTCTCAGTTAATGTCTCAATTTGATTGCTGTCAACTTCAACTGATCTACTTGACTGTGGAGCATCCTCTAGCAAGAAATCTCCAGCACAAAACTTCGCAGACCACTTCTGACACATTTGATCAGTCACAGCACCTTCTTCACACATTGCACAAATGCAAATCATTTTTTTTGCATTTCAGTTGCAGTTTTACTTTTCTTGAAATAATAAAGCATAATATGCCAAAAATGTTGTATATTTTTTTCCATCTTCAGCGTTAAAATGGCTACACAAAAATTCACGATTTTGATAAATTTTTAATAAAATGCATGCTGATATCACAGCTGTCACAATACAATCTAACAATGTTGTTTTGAATGAAATTAAAGACAACTAAGCACTACTAGAGCCATCTTATGGTAGAAACAAAACGAATTTTTTGGTCAACCCAGTACTATGAACTCAAGTAAAATTTAAGTCTTTACATGCATTCTCTGTGTGTGCGTAGTTCTGTCAAATGTTACTACTTGTGTAGATTCATGTAATCATTGCTTTGGTTAGGGTGCAGAACTGCTTCATCACCACAAAGAAACTGTCTTGTTACCCTGTAATGATTAGACCCTCCCAGCCCTAACCCCTGGCAGGCATCAACTGATTTTGTTCTTCACTAAAATTTACCACTTTGAGAATGTTATATAAATGGAATTATACAGCCTGTAACCTTTTGAGATAACACTTTTTTTTACTCAGCATAGTGCCCTTGAGACTTATCCCTGTTGTGTATATCAGTAAGTAGTTCATTCCTTATTGCTGAGTAGAATTTCATGGTGTGAATGTACAATAGTTTCTTTATCCATTCACTTGTTTAAGGACATTTGGATAGTTTCTAGTTTTTTATTACAAATAAAGTTGTTCAACGTTCATGTACAGGTTATGTGAACATATTTCTATTTCTGTAGGACAGATACTTAGGAGTATGATTGCTGGAGGACTTACTTGTATTTTGACTTTTAAGCAAGTTAGCAACTGGTATCTTGGTATCTGTCTGTCCCTCTCTGTTCCTTTTTTTTCTTTGCATGATATCTATGATCTGTGTATGTGCTGTTGGTCATGGGATTCTGCACTGTATCTTTTGGGCTTTTGATTTTCTGTTGGTAGGTGGATCCTGTAGGTTATTGCTTATCTGTTTTCTTTAGTATGGTTCTGACTACTGCAGAAAATGATAGGCATGCGATTGGTGGCACTGGGTCAGTGAATCACAGGTGCAACAATTTAGGAATGCTGTGGTACAAGTTTATATCTTTATTTGGTAAGCCTCAGCTCTTCCCTACAACATAAAGTCAAGCGCACAAGCCAGTGACTTTGGAATACCTCCCTTGGAAGGTAATCACTTTTGCCTTCTTGTTTTGTTACACGTTTGTTTATTCAACAAACATTTGTGCTTACCAGCAATGCAATTCAGTAAAACAAACATATATGAAGCAGATACCTAGTATTGCACATACCTAGTGCCAGGCAGTGTGTTGGATGCTAGGAAGATTAAGATAAGTAAGTATCTGTACTAAGAGCAAGTAGGAGAGATTACCTGGTCAATAGACCATTGCAGGACAGTGTGATGAATAGTGTAAGATTTAGGTACAGTGATGCTTTGATTGATAGGCGGAAGGCTTTAGGAAGAAACCCTGTTTGATTTTAGCATTGTTTTAATGAAGCAGCTTTATTTTTTATTTTCATTTTTCGTCCTTTCTTGAAATACAAAATTATTTTAAAAATAATGTTGAACTGGCACATTTTCTTCAGGAAGTATATATACAAGGACTGGACTCCTGAAATTTCTAATTTTAATTGCCTGGAAAGAGGTAAAAATATCTGGACATAGTTTATCTTTCAAGTGAGGGCATCTGGACTTTAACACCTGGTTCTTCAAATGATTATTGAACCATCACAAATATTTGTCAGGTGACAACATGAGGAATATTTTGAACACAATTTCTGAGCTGTGTGATGAAGAAAACCACTTGCACTTCTCCGGGAAACATTATGTGGGATTGAGGAACAGAGAGCAACAAAATCGTTCTCCATGTGGCTCTTGTGGACATCATGCCTTCTTCAGGTCACCTGGAAGCTGCAGAGCTGTCTTCTGAGGGCTAATGGAGAGCCACTGACCCATAGCTCTTAGCTGTTGGTACCTCTGCAGGCCTGGATGATGTTGACTTTGGGTTTATCCTTAAGGTGGCAGCAGTTTTGATTGTTGGAAGTCTGGAATATATTATCGTATGATTACACATCAGATTTTTCATCAGTATGCAGAGTCCCACAGATTTTATACAGGATGCCATGAGACATGAGCACCAAGTATGTGCTGCCATGTGAGGACTTGTGTGCTCTGAGTGGCAGCAAGTGTCTTTAGCAGTAACTCCATGGCCAGTCGTGTTATGGCTTCTGAAAGTCCTTGGTTATAAGACTTCTGTTCAGCTAGACTTCAGTTGGTTATTCAGTTTCGATTGTTTTATAATTTAGTTGTAATTCCAGTTTGGTCCTGGGAGGAGTTGAGTATAACCTCTATCTACTCTGCTTTCCTCTTGGATCTCCCTCTTTTTTAAAAATGATAAAAATTATATGGTCGTGGTAGAAAATTCAGGCAGTACCAAACAATGTAAAGAAATAAGCACCAGTGGTAGCCCGAGCAGTTACTCTGGTGTATTATCCTTTTACTTGTGCTTATGTTTGTTTTTTAAAAATTTAAGAAGTAACCCTGGTTGGTGTGGCTCAGTGGATTGAGTGCTGGCCTGTGAACCAAAGAGCTACTGGTTTGATTACCAGTCAGGGCACATGCCTGGGTTGCAGGCCAGGTCCCCAGTCGGGGATGTGCAAGAGGCAACCACACATTGATGTTCCTCTCCCTTTCTCCCTCCCTTCCTCTCTCTCTAAAAATAAATAAATAAAATCTTTAAAAAAGTTTTTAAAAAAGTATATGTAAATATATATGTATATATTTGGGGTATTCTTTATGCATACTTTTTTTCCAGCTTTATTAAGATATTATTACCACATATAAGTTTAAGGCATGTAAACATAATGACTTGTTACAGGTATATATTGTGAAATGTATATTGTGAAATGAAACCACAATAAGGTTAGTTACCACCTCTGACCTCTTACATAATTACCATTAAAAAAAAAGATTTTATTTATTTATTTTTAGAGAGGGGGAGGGAAGGAGAAAGATATGCGAGAAACATCAACGTGTGGTTGCCTCTTGCACGCTCCCAAATGGGGACCTGGCCTACCACCCAGGCATGTGCCCTGGCTGGGAATTGAACTGGTGACCTTTCAGTTCTCAGACTGGCACTCAGTCCACTGGGCCACACCGGTCAGGGCTAATTACCTTTTTTTTTGGTAGTGATAACATTTAAGCTCTACTCTCAACAACTTCCAAGTATATAAATACAGAACCATTAATTATAGTCTACATACGCATATTTTTGGTTTTTAAAAATTGAGTTGAATCATATGTACATATGCTGTACATGTATAGTAAATTAGGAAAGTGCAGTCACTAATCTTAAGTGTACAGCTCGATGATTTTTACATATGTTAATACCCTTATAACCAGCATCTAGATCAAGATATAGACCCTTTCAGTACTCCATAAGATTCTTTAAGCCTATCTCCAATCTATACCCTGTTACCCAGAGGTAACCACTTTGCTGATATTATTGATTAGTTTTGCCTGAAATCATATAGTCTTGTGTCTGACTTTCACTCAACATAATACCTGTGAGATTTGTCCATGTTGTCACAGTTACCATTAGTACCATTCATTGTTTTTGCTCTGTAGTATTTCATCAAATGAATATACCACACTTTACTTAGCTGTTCTTCTGTAGAGTATTTTTTTCTTCAGTTTTTAATCATTATGCATAAAGCAGCTATAAACATTCTTGTACACGTCCTTTTGTGGACTGTGCACTCACTTCTCTTGGGGAATGTGCGCTAGTAGTGGAATCGATAGGCTATAGAATAAGGGATGCTTAGTGGTAGTACTAATTGCAGGTATAATTTTTTCCTCAGCTTTGTTATGAAATAGTTTTCATTGAACTTCTTTATACTCCCACCAGCAGTATATGACAGTTTCAGTTGCTCTACATCTTTGCCACCCTGGATAGTGTCATTCTTTTTAATTTTTGCTATTCTGGGCATGTATTTATACCTCATTGTGGATTTAATTTGCATTTTCCTGAGTGGTGGTTTTGAACATGTTTTCATATGTTTGTTGGTCATTTGAAGTTCTGTTTTGTGAAGCGCCTGTTTTGTGTTTGGCCCATTTAAAAGATTGGGTTGTACATCTTTTCTTACAGTTATGATAGTTTTATTGATATATAATTTACATACCATACAGTTCATCTACTTAAAGTATAATTCAATAGTTTTTAGTAAATACACAGAGTTCTGTTAAACTCTCTGGGAAAGCCAGTAATGATTTGCCAAATATATGAGAGGGGGCGGGGTGAGAGCCTTCCAGGCACAAGCAGCACTGCGGTTGGTATAAACAAGTGGAGGTGTAAGATGGCTTGCTTGTGTACCTGGAATGTCAAGTAGCTGTGGGGAGCAGTGAATGAGGCACTGAGGAATTCTACAGAGGCCTTGGGGAGCTGTTAAGAGGCAGACTGAGATTTTTAGAAAACGAGTACTCTAGCTACTGTGTGGAAAGTTTAGAAACCAGATCCTTAGGGACTATTGCTGGAGGCTTCACGAGACTGAGGGATATTAAGGGAGTAGAAATCACAGGATTTAGCTTCCAATTTAATGTGGGGGGAGAGTGGGAAAGCTCTAAGATGGGTCCCACGTTTCTGAATTAGCTAAACTTTTGGAGAGTGATAATATCCCTCAAGATAGGGAATGCACAGCAGGTATGGGACAAGCTAATGATCTTTGGTCAGGCTGTTGGATGTGTTTGCTGACTTCCAGTTAGAGATGTCGGTCAGTGTTTGCAGCTGGAACACCGGGATGAGCCCTGGTTAGGAGATGGGAATTAGGAGTTGTTTGGGTATAGCTGTTGGTGGCAACCTTCAAGGTGTTGGAAGGTGAAGAGGAGAAAGCCACAAGCAGGGTTGACAAAGGAGGAGCCAGAGAGATGGGAGAACCGGGAGAATGGTGTGTGGTAGGTATGCAGTAAAGGTTGGCTGTGGTTATTAGGCTTCTGTTGCTGTCTTATATTTTTTTAATTGATTTATCTCATCCCAACTTGATTGCATTTCCACATATACTTGAGTATTATTGTGTTGACTTCTCTGTTCCTGTTCTGGCCCCGTGTTGTTTTAATTGCTAAAGTTTGAATACATTTTAGTGTTTGGCAGGGCAAGGACTCTTCTACACACCCTATATATACCTTGTCACTCTTGTTTTCAGGTTTTTGGGGGCTATTTTTGTGTATTTATTCATTGAGATTATATTTAAAAGTTCCTGCTCCAGTTTGTTTTTGCCATTTTTATAGAGATAATAGTGAATTTGTAGATTAATTTAGGGAGACCACAGGTCTTGAATTTGAAACGCATTTTAAAAATTCTTTTTTCCCCTGGTTTTATAAATATGTACTATATTTGGAAATCATAGAAATATATAAAGAAAAAAACAAAAATGACTCATTCTCATCATCCAGCAGGATGTGCAGAGATAGCGCTATTGTCAATATTTTGGTATTTTTTTTCTAGTCTTTTTAAAAAAAATCCCTGTTTTTTTGTTATTTACTTAATCATCTTCTATATAAGACTTTGTATCCTGCTTTCCTTAACATTTCATCATAAGCATTTTTAATGTCTTTAAAAACTTTTTATAACCAATTATCAGTGACTGTGTAACATTATAATTTACTTAACCGTTTAATTTGTTAATTCCAGTTTTCTGGAATACTTCAGTGAATATCTTTGTCTGCATTTCAGATTTTCTAAGAATATGTAGTCCTAGAAATGGAAATATTGAGTAAAAGACTGAACTTGCAAAGGCTCCCAAATTTTAGAAAACTGTCTTAAGAGTCAACAAGATTAGAACGAGCTAATTAGGGGACATAAAGAGGAAAGCCATAAAAAAGAAAGGCAGAAGTAAAGTGTGAAAATGTTACACTTAATGAGTAATAAGAAAGCGGGGAGAAGTTTTTTGGAGGAAGAGGTTTGTTTTAGGCACACAGTTTGAAGTGACAGGTATCCAAAAGGTAGAGGTATCTTATGGAGCAGTGGTGTCCAGCCTCTGGCCTGTGGGCCGCAAGTGTCTCAGGATGACTGTGAATGCAGCCCAACACAAAATCGTAAATACGCTTAAAACATGAGGGGGTGGTTTTGTTGTGGGTTTTTTTTTGTGTGTGTGTATGTGTGCGTGATTACATGTTGCAGTGTATTTAGTGTGTGGCCCAAGACAGCTCTTCTTACAGTGTGGCTCAGAGACACCAAAAGATTGGACACCCCTGTTGGGGAGTTGGTGTGCAGGTGGAAGAAAGACTGCGAATTAGAATCACCCCTGTTGGGGAATTGGTGTGCAGGTGGAAGAAAGACATTTGAGGACAGTTAGGACAGCAAGATTAGCTTACTGAGGGGAAGAAGATGGAGAGAAGACGGAAGATGCCTATTGGGGCAAAATAAAGGAAAGGACGCTAAAGATCAGTTTCAAGAGGATAAATAAATGGGAGAGAGAAATCCAAGGAGAATGAGATTTGAGAAAAGTTTGTTACATTTGTTATTTAGTTCATCATTGATGGCCTTCATATTTCAGGGGTTAGTATTTTTTCCTTTTTCTTAAAAAAAAAAACTCGACAATTTATAAAGAATTTACTTATCATTGTCTCATCATCTGCTATAGGCAGGTAGTATTATTTGCCTTGGTGACTAAGTATTAAAGAAATTTTTGTCTTTGTACCAGATTAAAAAAATTTAAAAAAAATCCTCACCTGAGAATATGTTTATTGATTTTAGAGAGGGAAAGGGGGGTGGGAAGAGTGAGAGAGAGAAAGAAACACTGATGTGAGAGAGAAATATTGATTGGTGCCCCTTGTATGTGCCCTGACCGGGGATTAAACCCGCAGCCTAGGCATGTTGTCCTGATGGGGGTCGAACTCGCAACCTTTTGGTGAATGGGACGACGCTCCACCCAAGTGAGCAACCCGGCCGGGGCTAACTTACTTGCTTTTTAAAGCATTTAAAAAAAAAAAAGGCTTGTGTATAGTGTTAATGAGATCATATCTTGAGGAATAATTCCAAAAACATGTTGAATTTATTTGCCTTCTTCGAAATGGATTTAATTGGCTTGAAGTCTCTAAGCTTCCCAAATTAGTATTGACTTCAGATAGTTCCTGCAAACAGTTCTCAGTGAAGAGCGTTTCGTCCCTTCTCCCCTCTTTTCTCAGTCTGACCAGGACTTCCCTCAGCCATGCGCCTCTAGGAATGATCTTTCTTTTCCACATTCCATAGACCACATTTTCTTACCATCTGCCATCAAGCCTAGCATTACTGGGATTTTGATTATTCGTTTCCTTTTGTCTTAAATTTGTTTTTGCCTTATTATGTTAAAAATAAGATAATTGAGAGAGCAAACTATTATAATAAAGGCTTTGTAAGAATTAGAATATAAGGAAACTACTCCTTTTTTGAGGGATAATTTGGGAAAAACCGTGGCTTATGTTTGGGCATATATGATATTTTATATTTCGTTCTTAGCCTTACAAGATAAATCTTGCAAGATATATATGTAATGTTTTGCATCCAATATTTGAATTCAGTTCCACATTGAATATCTTTGTAGTCAAACTGCTTTGCTAGTAAGTTTAAAATTAATAATTGGTTTATAAACTCCAGAGTGCATTTATTTTGGTTATCTCTTGGATAAATTAATGCAATTTTTTTAAGCATTATAATTCTCAAGTCAGTGTCTTAGAACATGGTGCCTAAAAGGATAGGGATGAAAGGGAATATCTGGATGAGGCTGTAAAATGCTGATATGTTGTAACATACAAGACTTAATCACCTCAGCTGAACATAGAGTGAAGGTGCCTGTATCCCCAAACTACTGATACTCAGTTCATGTGACCCTGGACAGATTGTGTGAACTCTGCAGATTTACTAGGTACTGTAGAAGAGGGAGTAAAGGGAAACTTCAACTCAGGGGTGCCATTATAACCCCAGGGAGCAGAAGTTTAATTGAGATGTGGAAGAGATAAGATGGACAGTACACTTAGAAGAGATTCCTGGTTCTTGGGAATACGGTACCTGGGTGCTTCCTTTGGTCACCAGGTTCTGTCATTGCTTTTGGCATCTAGGGAACAAAGGTTACAACTAGTGTTTCTGCTGCCAGCTAGCTATTATTGCCACTTACCTAGGGATTTTATCCTATTGATTATTTTTGTTTCTATGATACCCCACTGAAAGTTTTTTTTCTGGAGGCATGATATGTTTTATCATAAAATAGAGTGTAACTGAATGATAATTGTAGCATTAATATAAAATTGACTGCATCACATCTTTCACAGATGACATATACTGCATGAGGCTGTGGATCTGAAAATGCAATAAACTGGTAGAGATTTTAGTGAGCACCTGGACAAGTGTTTTTCACCCTTACTCTGTAGTAGCAGAATGGTTTTAAAATAAAATTTTACATAGAACTCTATTATATATAAAGTGGAAAAGCGGCTCCATTCTGGAGGAATTGGCAGGTGAGGACCTGGCCCTTCCGCACCTGCACAGTAGTACCCCCAAGGCAGCTTCTTGGGATACAACTTGAAGCTCTTCAGGCCTTCATCAGTGGAGAAATTTCAGTGAAAGAGAGATGAGGACCTGAAGAAGTTACTTGATTAAGGTCACTTATCTGTGTAGTGCCTGGACCAGTTTAGAGTAGATGTTTTAGAGTCCTGGATTCTGATTCAGTGGTCTTTGAAACTACCATTTACTCTGCAGAAAGTTAAGTCATTTTGGAGTTGATCTAGAAAATAAAGTTTATAGCTCCCAAAGAGAGATTACTGCAAGAACCGTTTTTTTAAAAATTCTTCTCTTTACTGTCAAACAAAGAAAGTGAAAACATATTCTTTCTCTGAATGGAGACTACCCTAATATGTCACATGGGCCTGGACAATTTTAGCATTTGCATATGTGGTAGGAGTGGGATAGAAGTTGCTTTATGTAGAAAATTTTGGTATACAGTAAGACCGTTTACAAAAAGATGTAACTATGTTTTCTGTCTTAGCCTTAATAACTTCTTCTTCTTCTTCTTCTTCTTCTTCTTCTTCTTATTCTTATTCTTAGTTGCTACGAGGCTAAGGCTTTTAATAGCCTTTCAGGAGTGTCCAAACTGCAACCCGCAGGCTGCATGCAGCCCAGGATGGCCATGGATGTGGCCCAACACAAAATCATAAATTTACTTAAAACATTATGAGATTTTTTTGTTGTTGTTAGTGTTTATGTATTTAAAGTGTGGTCCAGTGCAACCCTTCTTATTCCCGTGTGGCCCAGAGATGCCAAAAGGTTGGACACCCCTGCACGTTTATATAGTAACCAGCACCCTGTAGGTATAACAGTAATAGCAGAGCCGTTCTCCTCTTTCCCTTAGCTCCACTGCTGCCTACCGCCTGCAGTGTCTTTGTGCTCAAGTTAAGGTACACTTGAGGATAAGTTTACCTGGAGAGGATCTGAGGCTTTGTAACTTTATTCTCTGAAAGTTTGAATCCTGTTACTTTGTGTGGGCACAGACTGTTTTACTTTCTGAATTTGCCAGAGAAGATGCAATAGCTTCCCATCTTCCCAAAGTCTGATTTATCTTTGAATATTCTTTGCTGAGGCTGATTGATATTGTTGTCAGAGGGAGCTGACCAGGCCTGGGTCAGGTTTTGAGGCATGACTTCTGTTGTGGTATTAGATGAGTTGTGTAATCTTTTGTAAGCCTCAATTTCTTCATCTTCAAATAGAACTAATAATATTAACCTCTCAGAGAGTAAATGTGAGAACTAAATGAGATAATACTTAACCTCTTGAGTGGTATATAACAAACATTCAGTAAGCGGCAGCTATTAGTTATTTTAGGGTGCTTCAGTTGTACTTTAGGACTTTTTATGATAGGAAAAAACTAAAGGAATGGAATTACAAAATTTTCTCAAACATTTAACTTTCCTCAGTAATGACTCCTGTGTTATATGTAGGAGATAAATTGTCTAAGCATGGATCCTAAAGTGAATTAGGGCAATGAAATTATCATCAGATCTAGAAATCATGCTGGAGATACTCTCTATTAGGTCTGTAATTTGAAACTAGAATAAGGGGACAGTGAGGAGACTTAAGATGTGATAAAAAGTAGTAGATGATCCCAGTAGTAATTTTTTAAATTTATTTTTTATTTTAAAAACATGCTTAGGCAGAGTCTAAGAGGGAGATAAACATTTGGTATATATCCCTTATTAGATGAAATAAATGTATTTTGGGCATGATTGAAAAAAATCACTTTTTGTAAGGGCAGTTCTAGCTTCCTGTTAGTTTATATTAAGAACTCAAAGAAATGTTTTCCTCATGAAAAGATTTCTTAATAGATTGAGTTGAGAGCTTTGACTAATAATGGACTAAGGTGCCTGTCAGTGTTGTCAGGGTAGGAAGTACTCTGTAGCACTGCTGGTCTCAGAAACCTTCCTTTGCTATATTTTACCTCTTATGATTTCTACAATACCAGAGAAATTCCTCTTGAAGTAGAGATCCTTGACTTTATAACCTGAAGTTTTAAACATTTTGAAAATAAGTCTCATTCATTTGTTGATTCTTGTATGGGCCCTGACTGGGGATCAAACCCGCAACCTGGGCATATCTGAAGGACACTCTAACCAACTGAGCTATCCGGACAGGGTTTCATTCCTTGTTTTTGATATAGATACAGTCTTAACATTTTACTATGAAAAAGCAGATATGGGTTGAACACAGTTTAATTTTAAGCTGGATATATATGACATTGAGCTATATAAATAGGCTTTTCTTCCTTTAAATTCCATCAAATTTCATGTGCTTTACCTAATACAAATAATAGCTAATATAGCAGCTAACAGTTATTAAGCACTTACTGTGTGTTGAACATTCTGTACTACTGAATGCTTAATATGCATTTATCATCTTTAATTCTCACAACAGGTCTTGAACTGGACTTTTTCTATTTTCAGCTGTCTGAAATCTATTTGTCCTACTTGAAAGAGGCCTCAATTTTTATATGGGGATTATCTCTTACCTGTTTTTGGTTCACATCATTTGGAGTCCCTCTGTGTTTCCCCTTACCCTCCAGGGGTAGAGACTGGCCTATTTCAGATAATGTCCTCTGCTTGTAGGTCATAGTTAGAGATTCCACCCAGAGCTAATCCCAGGGCTTTGGCTTGAAGATCTAGAAGAGGCTTTTGCTTCTCCAATTGGCTTGACTCTGAGGAAGTGAAATGAAGTTATCGAAGCCACTTTGTCACTGGGCAGATCCTGAAAATGAACAGAGAACAGAGCCTAACCAAGAAGTGGGCAAAAACAGCCCTGATGATGACGTCCAAACCCTGACTGTGTCTGAAGCAAGGGCTACACGCGGGACTTTTACTTATTTGTGTAAGCCAGATCGAATTGGATTTTCTGTTACTTTAATTGAAACATCAACATTAACTGTAATGGCCAGATGGAGACAACCCAAATGTCTTTTAGCTGATGACTGTATTAACTAAATGTAGTATATCCACACAATGGAGTATTATTCAGCAATAAAAAGAATGAAGTCCTGTTACATAGTATAACATAGATGTACCTTGAAAACATTATGCTAAATGAAAGAAGACAGTCATAAACAGTCACATATAATATTATTCCATTGGTGTGAAGTGTCTAGAATAAGAAAATCCATAGGGATGGGAAGTAGAGTAGTGATTGCCTAAGGCTGTGGGAGAGGGGAAATGGGGGCATCATTGTTGATTAACATAAGTTTCTTTTTGGGGTGATGCAACTATTCTAAAATTGTGATGGCTGTACCAGTCTGTGAATACACTAAAAGTCAATGAGTTGTATCCTTTAAATGGGTGAATTATATCTGACTGAAGCTGTTAATTAAAAAAATAAAAAACAAAGAATTCTAGCAGATAACAGTATTATTCTCATTTTACAGGTGAGAAACCGAGGCACAGAAATTTTAAACAGTACCTCCTTATTGAGAGCTGGTGGGCTGCAGAGCTCGGATTCAGAACCAGTTCTCTGACTATCAAGTCCAAGCTTACAGCTGTGCTTACTGCTTTTTTCAAAGATAAATGAGGCTCATCCTTAATGGAACTTTGGAGTTGGGAGTTCCTTAGCAATTGCTTAATCTAACCCCTTCATTTTAGTGATGAGAACCTTGAACCTCAGATAATGCAGTAACATACTCAAGATTGCCAGGTTAATTAGTGGCAGCCAGGGATTGATGATTTACTCAAAGAGACAGGCAAGTAAACGACTAACAGTGATACAAAGTGGAAGGGGCTGAAAGCAAATAGAAGTGTAGGCATTGTGCTGTGTAAAATATGGGAAGGATCAGTTATTGTAATGACTAACCAGGGGAATTTTTGTGGAGACCGTGACATTCTGAGGGAATAACTGAACAGGTGTGAGTGGGAGGGAGGGAGGGAGATGTCCTGCGTATGAGCGTATGTGTGGAGTGCACAGCAGAATGCAGAAGGTGATTCGAGTCGAAGAATCATGACACGCCATCAAGGTAATGTTAGGGAATTCTGACCTTCTCTGTAAGCAGTGAGGACCATTGAAGACTTTTGAGGAGCTGCGTAGCATGATCACCTGCTTGGGAAAGATAATGGGCAGCTACGTGAAGAATAGACTGAGATGGAGGCAGAGATTGAAGATCTGGAGATAAATTGTAGCATGTTACATATGCAGTGATCCGTGTGAGAGGATGGGTAATTGTGTTTGGAATGGAAGGGAGAGGATGGATATGTGAGTGTGTACAGGTGCAATTATTAGGACATGGCAGGTGATTAGAAGCATGCTAGACTGACTTAGTGGTGTCCTGCTTGTTCTGAATACATTTGATGAAAGCAGAAGGGGGAGGATGTTAATATGACTTTGGATATCTCATTCCCTGACTTTGAAGATTTTGGTCTGTTAGTGACCACAGGAGAAGAAGTAGGGTTGAGCGGGGAAGAAGGGAAAAAAAGTAAGGAATTAGGGGGAGAGGCAAAACATTCAGATTTTGTTGACTTTGAGTTCCTTGTGAGACACTCATATGGGGTTGTTGAGCTGGGGAAGTCGGGATCTGTGACTCAGATGAGACTAGAGTCTGTCATACATTTAGGAGTCAGTCATCTATAAAAAGGTCATCACTGAAGCTGTGAGAGTTAAGAGACAAGGACGGCCCTGACCAGTGTACCTCAGTTGGTTCGCTGTTGCCCCACAAAGCGAAAGGCTGCCCTTTGGATCCCGGTCCGGGCACCTGCCTGGGTTGCCGGTTTGGTCCCTGGTGGGAGTGCATATGAGAGGCAGCTGATTGGTACTTCTCCCTCACACTGATGCTCTTCTCCTTCTCTTCCTCCCTACCCCTTTCTCTACAAATAAGTAAATAAAATCCTAAAAGAAAAAAAGGGGGAGAGAGAGAGAGACAGACAGACAGAGACAGAGACAGAGACAGAGACAAGGTCCAAGGAGAAAACTTCAAGGATAACCTACATTTCGAAGGGGCAAGGGGAGGAGTAGCAGCAGTAGCAGAGACCTGAAGAGAACCATCTTATTAGTTCCTTCTCTGAAAACAACGAAGGGGACAGTTTTAGATGAGTGTCATATGCAACTGAGGAATAAATGAAGACCAGTTAAAAAGGCAACTTCATTGGGTAATGGAGTGCTCCCTGTTGAGAATTTTTTTTTTTAAAGAAACTCTTTATTTTCCATCACCTTTATTTCTGTTCTGTTAAGAGCTTGTGGAAGAAGAGCTTAAGACCACTCAGTGGTTGTTCCTGCCCTTTCAGTGGCTTCTGCTGTGGGGGCTGCAGACCAGTCTTGAGTGGCAGGCTGAGCGCTCCAGTCTCCAGTAGGAAACTGCTGAACAGGCACAGAGGGCACCTGCGCCTTCAGACCAGGCAGTGACCTCAGGCTGAGGGGCAGTGAACTCGGGAGCCAGGGCAGTCCATGCACCCCAGAGTTCCTCCTTGGTCACAGCCTTTTCAGCACTGGCCTGCTCTTCTCAATCTCTTCAGGATCTCTGTAGAAGTAGAGATCAGGCAGGACCTCCCATGGGAGTTCACAAAAGATGCGGCCACATGTGTACAGAACTTCCCGGGCCAGCATCCACCACATCAGACCCACCGAGTGAGCCCCCTTGTTGTTGCAGGGGACAGCAATGTCCGTGTAGCCCAGAGGAGAGTGCATTACACAGAGCAATGGTAGGCAGGTTAACGCAAGACGCCACAGTGAGAGGCTGGTGGTTAGCCCCGGTATCGGTAATCACCAGAAGTTTCAGCTCCCGGCAGGCCTCCTGGACCCGGCTATGAAGCTTCAAGGAGTGAAGTGGCTGGCAATAGGAGTGGCTTCTGTGTCAGCAGCAAACTTCTGCACAGCTCTGACCAGTAATTCCTGGACGATACGACACTGACATGAGTAGGGATTTCAGCGGCAACAGTGGGATGAGCTGCCAGCAGAACTTCTTCCAGGTTCTTTTCAGAGTCGTAATGTAGATGCCATCGCTTTTCGTTTTGTAGATGTATTGTTCCATTTGGAAGTCAAGGTTGGTGCCACCTAAGTGGGTTCCTGCTGCAAGGAATTTGAGGGCATCCTCTTCCTTCATTTGCAGGACATCAAGGACTCTGGACATTGTGAAAGTTGTCCTTTAAATTATGTGGGAACCGAGAAGAGTGCCCCTTTCTAGGTAGTGCAGAAAGGAGAGAATCGGGGATTTTTAATGCATGGTTGTAAGTCTGGGGTAGGCTACTGATGAAGGGCAGATTAAGGAAATAGGATAAGTAACAGCGAACATTTATTGAACCTTCACTACCAGTTAGGCATCGTGTAGTTCTGGACATGTTCTTCCATTTAATCCTAATAGTGACTCTAAGAGGAAAGGTAAATGGAGAGAGTATTGTAAAATGGGGAATGTACTTAGAATGAAGTTATTATCTGTCATATCACAGATGACAAAACTGAAACTGAGAAATTGCCCGCTAGTCCAGGTCACGCTGCTGCTGCTGCTTCTTTTAGATTTTATTTATTTATTTTTAGAGAGAGGGAAAAGGAGGGAGAAGGAGAGAGAGAGAGAAACATCAATTTGCTGCCTCCTACATGCCCCCAACCATGACCTGGCCCACAACCCGGGCATGTGCCTTGGCTGGGAGTTGAACCAGTGACCTTTTGGTTCACAGGCCTGCGCTCAGTCCACTGAGCCACACCCACCACGGCTTTGAGCATGTTTTTAAAGTCTAACTGCCTCAACTTCCTCATTTGTAATACAGGATTAATTAAAATATCTATCTCATGGGGTTACTGTGAGTATTAAATAAGAATTCATATGATATATTTAGCATAACACCAGCACACATCAGGCCAGGTATTGCTTAATAAATAATAACCTTAAGACTTTTATTTCTGGTTGTGTTTATTCTGCTATTTCTTTCTTGGGCTTTTAGCCAGTATTTGGCCCTAGACCTTCACATGGATATTTATGAAGGATTCCTAATTGTAAAGGACATTAAAGTATGGTTATATTTTAATGCTACTATTACGTCGCCCCCTGCCCCACCCCCCCGTTACTTCAGGGCAGGCTCAGATAATGTTACTTTAATGAAAACCTTTTTAACAAATACATCACCTCGTTGTACAGAACTAGTTTGGTTAGAAAATATTTCAAAGTATTCTGTAGCAAGTAGTGACTCACTAAGTTTGTCTAGTAGTTATAGTCTCATTGATATTAATATATGTCATTTGTATGGAACAGTTTGTTGCTGATAGTTTAGAGTTAATTACAAGTTGCTGCACGTGACTTTCCTTAATACTGGCAATGACATGCATACAACCTCCTCTTAATTCTTACTGAAACCAGAGTTTGTTTTTATTGTACCTAAATATATACATAAATAAGACATTATTTTAACCATTTTTAAGTGTACCTACGGGCCAATGGCATTAAGTACACTCACACTGTCGTGCAGTCATCACCACCATCCATCTCCAGAGCTTTTCAGTCCCAGGTTCATACTATATCCTATCAGACACCAGAGCTTTATTAAACATTTTCTTACTAGGCACTACTCTGAAAACCATTTGATTTTTAATTTTTAAGATGAATGAGTTAAGTTTTATTGCACCACTGTTTGTTACAGTTAGAAAGTATAGTTGACTCTGTGTATTGTTAAAATATATTTGTAGTACATATCTTTGTGAAGGTTCTCAGATACCTTAATTTCATATAATATTTAGAAGAAAGCCTCAGTGGCAGCAAAATATTATGAATACCCCTTTGGAGATCATTGTAAATAATTTATGCATTAAGAGTTTTAAGTTCTCTCTTAAAAAAAAAGATTTTATTTATTTATTTTTAGAGATAGGGCAAGGAAGACAGAAAGAGAGGGAGAGAAATATTGATGCGAGACCGAACTCAACAACCCAGGCATGCACCCTTGACCGAGAATTGAACCAGCAACCTTTTGCTTTATGAAATGACGCCCATCCAAGCCACACCCGTTGGGGCTTAAGTTCTCTTTTTAAAAACTTGTATCAGGCTTGCTTTATAGCCGGTTTTCTGTCATCTATGAGAAATAATTTATACATACATTTTTATTGTGGAAAATAAACACAACCTAAAATTTACCATCTTAACCATTTTAAGTGTACAATACAGTTAACTATATGCACATTTCTTTTAATCCTCACCTGAAGATATGTTTTCATTGGTTTTAGAGAGAGAGGAAGGGGGTGGGGAGAGAGAGACATAAATATAAGAGAGAAACATCAATTTGTTGCCTCCCAAATG
Source organism: Mormoops blainvillei (assembly GCA_004026545.1). NCBI lineage: Eukaryota > Metazoa > Chordata > Mammalia > Chiroptera > Mormoopidae > Mormoops > Mormoops blainvillei. The sequence continues at coordinate 98,194 of PVJD01005432.1, forward strand.
CACCCCAATGTGGGAATGAATCCACAATCTAGGCAGGTGCCATGAGAACTGGCAGCCTTTTGGTGCACAGGGCAATACTCCAACCAGCTAAACCATACAGCCAGCCAGAGCTGCACATTTTTGCATAGCACAACCCTAGAACTTTTTCATCTTACGAAACCAAAACTCAACACCCATTTCACCACAGCTCCCCCTTTCCCCTTCACTCTACCCTTGGCAACCACCATTTCCTTTCTAAGAGTGCCATAAAAAATGAGCAGCAGAGCCCTGGCTGATGTGGCTCAGTTGGTTGGGCGTCGTCCTGGAAAGCGAAAGGTCGCAGGTTTGATTCCGGGTCAGGGCATATGCCTAGGTTTTGGTTTGGTCCCAGGTCGGGGTGTGTACGAAAGGTAGCCAGTTGACGCTTCTCTCACGTTGATGTTTCTCTCTCCCTCTTTGTCTCTTCCCTCCTGTCTCTGTGAAGTTAATAAGCATGTCCTTGCGTGAGGATGAAGAAAAAAGTAAATAAATAAACATTTGTTTCTTTAAAAAAAAAACAGCACAGCAGAAACTTGAAGCGCCATAAATACCTATAGGTGTAAGTTGGAATCTGGCTTTTGTGTTGTTTTTGGCAGTACTGGAGAGTCTTAGAGTTCACTGACCTCTCATGCAACAATTTATTTGAGTGCTTTCTATATGCCAGGCACTGGGCAGAGGTGACAAAGAGAAGTCGCTTTCCACTTGAAATAGAGTTATGTGATAATCAGAGTGATGTTCAGAATTCTTCACTTTCCAGGACAATGAAATATTGCAGTTGGAAATATTAAAGGTACAGTTAAGAGTGGTTTAAAGTTAATAAGGAGGCTGGAATAGTAACTGATGATGAAATATACTCCTTTCTTGAATGGTTGTAAAAATTTTAAAACCCCGTGTGAGTCAACCCAGGAGGAAGTTTCTTTTTCTTTTTTTCCAGGTTTTACTACAGTAAATACTTCTGAAGATTTTATTTTTTTATTTTAGAGGGGAAAGAAGGGAGAAAGAGAGGGGGAGAAACATTTGTCTGTTACCTTTCCTACGTGTCCCATTTGTAAGACTTAGATACTAAAATATTGTGTTCATCCTGATTATTATGAATTGTACACACATTTACTATTTTGCAGTACTTTTATTGAGTTTTATCATGTATCATCCAAGGCATCCTCATAGGCTTCTACCCATCTTTCTTAACCTCTCTCTTACTGCCTCCTTATGGTCTTTAGTTTATTAACTTGTGAAACATTTTACCTTCAAGGCCTCTTGAGAGCAGGTTTGGGCTTGGAGAAAGCGTTTTCAGGCCCCTTAGCAAAAACTGGTTACACATTTAAAAAAATGTCATTTGTATTTGAGCTTCAGCAAATGAGTTTATTCTCTTGTCGCTTTTTAGCTTGTCTGCTTTTTTTCTCTTCTATGTTTTTATACCATTTTATCCCTCCTTCCTTCGTTGATTTGGAGCTTATCTGCTTTTCCACATCCAGGTCAAATCTCTAGTTGGTGCATGTGGGCTATGTGGGAGGATTAGGGAGAGTGTCTGAAGTTCCAATGAGAAGAGCAGCGTGTGTAGAAAGGCATGGAGTTAAGAGAACAAGACGATTCCGCAACCAATTTGGTATGTCTAGAATTTAATATCTTTGTGGGAAAGCATTGGGAGATGAGATCAGGGAGCTGGTCAACAGTTACATTATGAAAGATCCTTTCTTATCCCAGTAGGTTTTAAAATGTTACTGTAAGATTCAACTGGGATAAAACTCTTTTGGCCCTACCGCCAGAGATTCTGAGTCCCAGTTGCACCGAATCTGCTAGTTGACTATGGCTGGGTTTACAGATGTGGATGAGGTGAATGCAGGTGTTGGAAGGCCTTGATATGTGGCTTGAGCATCAGTCATTTTAAGATTCTTCATCAGGAAAGTGAATTGTCTAGAATGAATTGGAATGAATAGACACTTGAGGTAGTAAGGTAAGCTAAGAGGCTGTTATAGTAATATGAATTCAGCCTTATTCCAGAAATTATTTGAATTGGTGAGACTTCAGACTTTGGACAGTAGCAGTAGGAAAAGAATTTGAAAATGGAAACAAAACTGACACATGGGATAATGAGGATGAAAAACGAGGGGTTATAAAATAAATTATGTTAAATTATAGAATATGCTAAGTGATATTTTGATGAACAGAATTAAAATTTGCTTTACTTTAGGAAAGGAGTAAATTTTACACATGATTTTCTTTTCTTTTTTGCACTTCTTGAAATCTTGTTCTCAAATCCTGATTTGTTACAGTTTGACTGTTTTGTTGAATGGTTTTATTCTATTTTTATTATATACTACTATAAACTCTTGGAATTACATGAGATATGAAATAAATTATACACATTTTCTTTATTTGGCATATTTTAATAATGAAAATGTTGAAAATGAACCCAAATTTCTAGTTCTGTTTTCATTTGTACATTTTTTTTTTCATACTGTGTTTTTGTTTTACATTTTTACCATTGATTGATGTATAATTGACATACAGTAAACTGCACACATTTGTTATGTTTTTGATATATGAATACACCCATGAAGCCATAACTACAGACTTGATTATAAACATTTCCATTACTCCCAAAAGTTTTCTACTGTCACTTTGTAATCTTTCCCTTCTGTCCCTTTGTTTTCCCTACTCTAGTTTATTGTACAGCCACTGATTGTCTATCATGTAACTTTGTTTGCATTTTCTAAAATTTATGTAGTGGAGCCATACATTGTGTATTCTGTTGAGTCTTGCTTTTATTCAACATAATTATTTTGAGATTTATCCATTGTGTCTGTATTTTAACCCTTTTTCTTGCTGATTGGGATCACATTGTATTGACATATCACAATTTTATATTTGTTGATGGACCTTCATTTTCAGCTTTTGGCTTTTATGAATGAGCTGTGGTGCCCTGGCTGGTGTGGCTTGGTGGGAGCATCGTCCCATAAACCCAGCCATGGGTTTGATTCCCAGTCAGGGCACCACATACCAAGGTTGTGGGTTCAGTCCCCAGTCCGGGCACTTGAGAGAGGCAACTGATTGATCTTTCTCACATCGATGTTGCTCTCCCTCTCGTCCCCTTCCTTCCCCTCTCTTTGTAATTAATAAGCATGCCCTCAGGTGAGGATAAGAAAAAAGAAGCTGTGGTGAACATTTGTGTCTAGTCTTTATATGGACATATGCTTTTATTTCTCTTTGGTAAATAGATGTGGGATGACTGGATCATAAGAAGTGTACCTTACATTTTTTTCCGCAAATGCTAAAGATTTCCCAGAGTGGCTACACCATTTTTTTTCTCACCACCAGATATGTTTAAGAGTGTCAGTTCCTTCATATCTCTGCCAACACTTGGCATGGCCAGTATTTAAAAAAAAATTTTATGTTCTAATAGGTGTGTGGTCATATCTCATGGTTTAAATTTGCATTTTCTAATAACTAATGCTGCTGAGCATGTTTTCATGTGCTTGCTATCTTTAGATTTTCTTTGGAGAAAATTTTATTCAAATTTTTCAACAGTTAAAACAAAATTGGTTCTTTACCTATTATCGAGCTTTGGGAATTCTTCTACATATTCTGGGTACAAGTCCTTTATCAGTCATGTGATTTATAACCATTCTGTGGCTTGTCTTTTCATTTTCTTGACAATCTTTTTTAAAAATATATTTTATTGATTATGCTATTACAGTTGTCCCATTTTTTCCCTCCTCTTTATTCCCCTCTGCCATTCACCCCTCCTCCCACCAGCATTCCCCCGCCTTAGTTCATGTCCATGGGTTGTACGTATAAGTTCTTCAGCTTCTCCCTGTTTTACACTGTTCTTAACCTCCCCCTGTCTATTTTGTGCCTACTATTTATGCTGCTTATTCCCTGTACCTTTTCCCTCATTTCTCACCCTCCCCATCCCTTCTGATAACCCTCCATGTGATCTCCATTTCTGTGATTCTGTTCCTGTTGTAGTTGTTTGCTTAGTTTGTTTTTGTTTTTATTTTTTTAGGTTCAATTGTTGATAGTTGTGAGTTTGTTGTCATTTTACTGTTCATATTTTTGATCATCTTCTTTTTCTTAGATAAGTCCCTTTAACATTTCATATAATAAGGGCTTGATGATGATGAACTCCTTTAACTTTACTTTATCTGGGAAGCACTTTATCTGCCCTTCCATTCTCAATGATAGCTTTGCCAGATAGAGTATTCTTGGATGTAGGCCCTTGTGTTTCATGACTTTGAATACTTCTTTCCAGCCCCTTCTTGCCTGTAAGATTTCTTTTGAGAAATCTACTGATAGTCTTATGGGAACTCCTTTGTAGGGAACTCCTTTTCTCTTGCTGCTTTGAAGATTCTCCTCTTATCTTTAATCTTGGGTAATATAATTATGATGTGCCTTGGTATATGCTTCCTTGGGTCCAACTTCTTTGGGACTCCCTGAGCTTCCTGGACTTCCTGGAAGTCTTTTCCTTCGCCACATTGGGGAAGTTCTCTTTCATTATTTGTTCAAATAAGTTTTCAGTTTATTGCTCTTCCTCTTCTCCTTCTGGCACCCCTATGATTTGGATGTTGGAGCGTTTAAAGTTGTCCCTGAGGTTCCTCAGCCTCTCCTCGTTTTTTTGAATTCTTGTTTCTTCATTCTATTCTGGTTGAATGTTTATTTCTTCCTTTTGCTCCAAATTGTTGATTTGAGTCCCAGCTTCCTTCCGTTCACTGTTGCATCCCTGCATATTTTTCTTTATTTCACTTTGCATACCCTTTATTTTTTCCTCCCTTTTGCAGCCATACTTCACCATTTCTGTGAGCATCCTGATTACCAGTATTTTTAACTCTGCCTCTGTCAGTTGGCTATCTCTTCATCGCTTAGTTCTATTTTCAGAGCTTTAATCTGTTTTTTTGGCCATATATATATATATTTTTGTCTCGGTGGGCCTATTATGTTGTGAGGGGTGGAGCCTTAGGTATTCGCCAGGGCTGGACAACCCACTTGGCTGCCTTGTGGCGCTGTCTGTGGGGGAGGGGTCTAAGAGGAAACAATGCTGCTTGCTCAACTCACCGTGAGCTTTGAGTCACCTTCCCCGGCTTCCCACAAGTATAATGGAACCTTCTGGTGCTGATTCCCAGGTAGGTGGGTTTGGATACATTCAAGGACTCTGCGTCTCTCAAACAAACTCTCCTGTGAGACTGGCAGTTTCTCATGTTGGTGCAAACCCTACAGGTTTTTACCAGTAGAGGTTGGAGGCTTTCTTTTCCCGCACTGGAACCCTGGGTTGCATGGTCCCTCTCACTCCCCAGTTGTGCCTCTGTGTTTATCTGCATGCAAATGTGGGACTGCTGGGTCCGCCAGCCGCCACCTTGCCAGGCTTCCTCTCCACCCTGGCTGCCCGTCTCCGCCCCTCCTGCCAGTCTGGATGAATGTTTCTTCCTTAACTCCTTGGTTGTCGGGCTTCCATACAGTTCGATTTTCTGGCAGCTCTGGTTATTTTTTGTTTTTAAATTTGTTGTCGTCCTTCTTTTGATTGTGCGAGGAGATAAAGTGTATCTACTTATGCCTCCATTTTGGCTGGAAGCCTTGACAAATTTTTAAAGAAAGGAACTGTTATTTTGATGAAGTCCAGTTTACCAAAATTTCCTCTTAACACATATGCTTTTGATATTTATTTTAAGCTGTCTTTACCCAATGCAGTCTCAGAAAGGTGGTGGTATGGTTTCGTCTGGATGTTTTATAAAGGGTTTTAGCTTTTACTTTTTCCATTTTGAACTAATTTTTGTGCATGAAATACATAAATTAACTTTGTGGACCAAAGATCATTTTCATTTTTTTAAAAATAGGTATCCAATTTTTCCAGCACTTTTTTTTTCCTGGAACTTTTTATAGAGAATACTGTACTTTCTTTATTGAATTGGTTTTTCATCTGGGTTGAAAATTAATTGTGTTCTATTTATGGACTCGACTTGACTTTATCTGTTGATCTTTTTGTTGTGATGCCACATTGTTTTGATTATTGTAGCTTTAATAACTCTTGATATCAGATGGTATAAGTCCTCCAAATTTGTCCTTTATCAGAGATTTTTGTTTGTTTTTGTTTTGTAATTCTAGGTCCTTAATATTTCTATAGCTTAGTTGTAATTTTGATTGGTTGTGTTAGAAGGCAACCGCATTTACCTATGCCTCCATCTTGACTGGAAGTGTCTCTAATTGTACTCTTCCATATTTTCTGTTGCCTCTTGGGTAGGGAATGTGTTCATTGATTTCTTTTCTATTCTCTTTCCTTTATTTTTAATGCCTTTCTTTTCCCTAGCTCCTTTCTCATATCCTATATGCAGGTTTAATTAAATTGCTGCCATTACAAAAAAAAGCTCACATTTTATTTTGTGTAAGTAGTGGTTAAAAGAGTGAGTCCTAGAGTCAGACTGCCTGGTTTTGAATGTAGCTCCATTATTTGCTAGCTGTGTGTCCTTCAGCAAATTTTTTAACACTTCCGTGTCTTCATTTCCTTACCTGTAAGAAGGGAATCATACTCTTCTTACTTTATGTGTTGTTATGAAGGCTAACTGTGTCGATATTTGTAAAGCTTTAGAACAACCCCTGGCAGATTGTAAATGCTATATGTGTTTGTTATATAAAAATTAATTAATTGATCAACCCTTAACTTATGGTTTGTTAGAACTGGGAAGGTCAAAAATCCCTCTTAATTACTAAATTTAATGAATTCTTAAGTTCTTAGCTAATTTGATCTTCCAGCAACACTTGACACAGTTGACCACTAGGTTCCTTTTGGAATTTTTTCTTTATTTCCTGGACACCTGTTTTCTGGTTCTTCCCATAAATTTCTGATATTTTCTGCTCAGTTTCCTTTGTAATTTCCTTCCGTTTCTGTCTTTGGTCCTCTTTCTCTCTCATTATATAAAAGTCCCTCCATAATTAAAAAGAAAAGAAATTGTAGTGCTGCCTACTTTTCTTGTGTTTCATATTTCTTGTGTGGTTTTATTACTTTATGTCAAAGGCTTTTGATTTCCTGAATATCAGTTACAAAATCGTATGTTTCAAAATAACAGTGAGTTCACCTTGCCTGGTGGGCATGTGTTGTTTCTTTGCTGTTCATCATTCATTATCTTTTGAATAGAACACCCTAATTTCGTTTTTCTGAATTGTACAGTATTGAGAATGCTAAGGGAAGCACCAGTAGGGGGATGGAGAGTATCCTTTGTCCTTCCTTAGTCAAGAGGCAGGTACCTGATAATCTAAACAAGGCTTTTCCTTCCTGGAATTCGAATCCTGTGCCCGTGACTGGAGAACCACCCCCCAGGAACAGGGTCGGAGTGAGGCAGTGGAGATTATCCGGGGTGCTTACTTCCTAACCTTTTTGTCCCTAGATCTTTAGCCTTACCTTTAGTTCTGTGAGCTCCTCTGTAACTTTCTAACTTTTCTCCTCCTTTTTTTCATGATAGCCCTGAGGTTGGCAATTACAAATTAATGTTTAACCTTTCTCCCAAGTAGCTTAGGCAGAGGGCTCAGAATTGTTTTAAAAACTGATAATGTATGTACTTTTTATACATATTATTTTATCTGTATTTACCATTATAGTTCTTTGATTTTCTTTCCAGTGAAGGGCTGTTTTGTGCGTATAAATCTGGTCTAAAAAATATCATTTGAGGTGACTGAAATTAACACAAAGAACCCCAAAAGTAGTCTGGAATCATTTTACTGAAAGAGAAAATGACTTTATATACCTCTAGAATCTTGAGGGCATTTTTTGTTTTTGGCACAGAACATTAAATACTATTTATATACAGTGATGATCCAGGTTTATACATAAAAGATGAAATTATACTTATTAGCTTTTGCTAGAGAACAGTATTTCCATGAGTAATTAATGCAAGAAGGGATTAGAGGAGCAAGTTTGAATATGTTTCTGTTGAAAATTCTTTGTAAAGTAGGAATAGAAAGACACTTTCTTAAAATCATTAAGAAAAAAATCAGTATTTAAGTGATAACCATGGACATGGTAAATGTTATAAATATTACCACTCCCATTAAAGTCATGAACAAGATTTGGTTGACTGTTCTTCTTTGTTGCTTAGTGTTATTCTGGAAATGTTAGTGCAGTCAGACAAGAAAACCAAACAAAACATATACCAATTAGAAAGAAGCAAAGGTATTATTTTCAGATGAAACAGACTACTTGAAAAATCCAAGACTGTTTTGTAAATTATTATAATCAAAGAGAGTTAAAAAAAATGAACTGTTCCAAATTAAAAAAAAATAAAAAAATTCAGCAATAAACCATTGGATGTATAATTTCAAAAATACTATTTACAGTAGGCTCCAAAAATAGTAATTTATTTTTTGTGATTGAGAACGTTTAAGCAGATAAATAACTTGGACAACTTACTTAATTAGAACATGAGTGGTTCATGTCAGTGCTTGAGACCTTTAGGGTGAGACAAATCACTTTAAAAATCTTGTAACGATTTATTCAGAGATAAAGTTTCAAGTCATCATTTGTTTTTGCCTCATAATAATATTATATAAGTACTTTATCTTAAATAAAAATTTTCATGTTTTGGTTATAGGAATTATATTTAAAGTTTTTTATTTAAATTATGAGGAATTTCAAAGTTAGAGGTTGAACTTCAAGCACCTGTCACTTAATTCAGTTATTATCATTAGCTCCATTTTTTGTATATATTTCCCCTTTTTGTGAATATATTTAAAAGGTGATATATGTTATTTCATTCTTACATACTTTCATATGCATTACTGTCTTAGCTTAGGCTGCCATATCAAAATAACAATGATTGGGTGGCTTAAAAAACAGAAATGTACTTCTTTCCTCAGGGTTCTGGAGGCTCGAAATCCAAGATCAGGGTGCCAGTTTGGTCAAGCTTTGGTGAGGGCCCTCTTCCTGGCTTGCATATGGCCTACTTCATGCTGAGTCCACCTTGGGAAGCAAGATAGTTAAGTTCTCTGATCTCTCTTCTTGAAAGGGTACTAATGCCATCATAAGGCCCCTCATGACCTCCTCCAAACTTAATTACTTACCAAAGGCCCCGTCTCCAGATACCATCCCAGTGGGGATAAGGGCTCCAATGTAGGGGCACACAATTCAGTCCATAGTAATCAATCACTATGGCTATTTTCTTATACCACAATACATTATATGTAATAAAATTAACAAAATTTTTGTTGTCATCCAAAACCCAATGTACATTTACATTTCCACAATTACTTTTTACTGCTGATTTGTTAGAATTGGAATCCAAAAACAGGTCCACAGGACAATGAACTTTAATGAACTGTGTGTTAAAAAAAGGAGGAAGGAATGGGGACTGCTATAAAGTAACATATTTAAAATGCAAAATAAACAAAAGTGATATATGGACTTTTAAAAAATTTTGTAAAAGGATGGCAATATTCTAAATCCTATAATCCCAATATTCTGGAAAACTGGCATATATAAATATTTGAATTGTAAAGAAAAGCAGAACAACGTTCCGAAAGTAATTAAAGGGTCTATATTTCTCACAAATTATGACGGCATTTTAGTTTTAACACAGTTCCAATACACTAATGAAAAAATTTTTAACTGCTTTTTAAAAGATTTTAGTTATTTATTTATTAAGATGGGGAAGGGAGGGAAAGAGGGAGAGAAGCATCCATGTGCAAGAGACATTGATTGGTTGCCCCTCGTACACCCCCAATGGGGGACCCGGCCAGCAACCCAGGCATGTGCCCTGACTGGGTGTTGAACTGGCAGCCTTTCGGTTCACAGGCTGGTGCTCAATTCACCAAGCCACACCATCCAGAGCCACTAATGTGAACTTTTTTGTGAGGATATTAAAAGTCAAGATAGCATTAACACATGACGTAGCTTTAAAAACTTCTGTAAGGCTGAATTTATATCAAAGTAGTTTAGTAAAATTTTTATAAAGAGCATTACTAGGATATTTTCCACTCTGCTTTATGTTAACTACAGTAAATATTAGGTATGAAATAATATTCAAATATGAATTTAACCAGTAGGTGGCAACAAATCAATATCAGAATTTATTTTTAAGAATAATTCAGGAAAAATAGTATAAGTCATAAACAAGGTACAGTTGATTTCTTCCAAAAATAAACATTTTGTGTTTATGTCTTTTATATATCCTTCTTAACCTGAAAAATTGATACAGATTTTATTTTCATATAAAGTTCATTTTAAAGCTGTGATTGAGTTTTTACATTATTTTTTATTGTATTTTTTCCATTACCATTTATCCCCTTATATTCTCTTCCACCCCCTCCTCCACAATTACTACACTGTTGTCCCTTTTCAAGAGTTTTTTTCTTTTTTCCTTTTTTTTGCTCTATCCCTCCACTCACTTCAACACCCCCTCCCCCTACCACCTGGGGCTGTCAGCCTACTCTTTAGCTATGAGTCTGTCTTTATTTTGATTATTTGTTCAGTTTGTTCATCAGATTCCATATGTGAGTAAAACCGTATGGCCATTGTCTTTGTTTGATTGGCTTATTTCACTTAGTATAATGTTCTCCAGGTTCATCCATGCTGTTGCAAAAGTTAAAATTTTCTTTTCTTTCTTTTTTTTAATACCTGAGTACTAATCCACTGTGTAAATGTACCTTAACTGTTTTATCCACTCATCTGCCGATGGGAACTTGGGCTGCTTCCAAATCTTGGCTATTGTAAATAACACTGCAATGAACATAGGGGTGCATGTATTCTTTCTAACCAGTGTTTCAGATTTCTTCAGATAAATTCCCAGAAGTGGAATTGCTGGGTCATAAGGCAGTATCATTTTTAATTTTTTGAGCTAACTCCATACTGCTTTCCACAGTGGTTGTACCAACCTGAATTCCCACCAGCAGTGCACAAGGGTTCCCCTTTCTCCACAGCCTCACCAATACTTGTATGTTGATTTATTGATGATAGCCATTCTGATGGGTGTGAGGTGGTATCTCACTGATTTTAATTTGCATTTCTCTGATGATGAGTACCCTTTCATATGTGTCTTGGCTATCTGTATGTCCACTTTTGAGGAGTGTCTGTTCAGGCCCTTTGCCCATTTTTCAATTGGATTTTTATTTATTTATTTATTTATTTTTGGTGTTGAGTTTTAAAAGTTCTTTATAAATTTTGGATATTAACCCCTTATCAGATTTAGCAGTGAATATGTTCTGCCATTCTGTGGGTTGTCTTTTCATTTTGTTGATGATTTCCTTTGCTGTGCAAAAACTTTATTTTGATGTAGTCCCATTTGTTTACTCCTTCTTTTGTATTCTTAGTCTGAGGAGATACATCAGAAAAAATGTTGCTACAAGAAATGTGCAAGATTTTACTACCTATGTTTTCTTTTAGGCTTTTTATGATTTTGAGTCTAACATTTAAGTCTTTAATCCATTTTGAGTTTATTCTTGTGTGTGACATGAGAACGTGGCCTAGTTTCATTTTTCTGCAATTATCTGTCCAATTTTCCCATTACCATTTATTGTATAAACTGTCTTTAGTCCATTGTATGTTTTGGCCTCCTTTGTCAAATACCAATTGATTATAAAGGTGTGGGTTTATTTCTGGGCTCTCTGTTTTGTTCCATTGATCTGTATGTCTTTTTATGCCTGTACCATGGTTTTTGATTACCAACGTCTTGTAGTATAGTTTGATATTAGGAAGCATGATTTCCCCAACTTTGTTATTCTTTCTTAGGAATGCTGTTGCTATCCAGGATCTTTTTTGGTTCCATATACATTTTTGGAATATTTGTTCTAGTTCTGTGAAATACGCCATTGGTATCATTGATAGGAATTGCATTGAATATGTAGATTGCGTTGGGTAGTATGGCCATTTTAATTGTGTTAATTCTTTCTATCCCTGAACACGATGTATGCTTCTACTTATTTGTATCTTCTTCAGTTTCTTTCTTCAGTATCTTATAATTTTCCGAGTACGGGTCTTTTACATTTTTGGTTAAATTTATTCCTAGGTATTTTATTCTTTTTGAAGTAGTTGTGAATGGGATTGTTTTCTTAATTACCCTTTCTGATAGTTCATTATTGGCATATAAAAATACAGCTGATTTCTGAATATTAATTCTGTGTATTGCTACTTTGCTAAGTTCATTTATCAGTTTTAGTCGTTTCTTTGGTGGACTTTTTAGGGTTCTCTCTATACAGTATCATGTTCTCTGCAAATAATGACAGTTTTTACTTCTCTTGTCTGGGAAGCTCTTTTTTTTTTAAATTATATTTTTTGGGAAACTCTTTATCTCTCCTTCACTTTTAAATGATAGCCTTGCTAGGTAAAGTAGCCTTTGTTGTAGGTCCTTGCTTTTCATCACTTTTAATATTTCTCTCCAATTCATTTTGTCTTGAAATGTTTTTGTTGAGAAATCAGATGATAGTCAGATTTCTGATAAGGGAGCTTCCTTGTAGGTAACTAGTGCCTTTCTCCTGTGGCTTTTATGATTCTCTCCTTGCCTTTTAGCTTTGCCATTTTAATTGTGATGTATCTTGGTGTGGGCCTCTTTGGGTCCATCTTGTTTAGGACTTTGTGCTTCCTGGACTTGCATGTCTTTTTCCTTCATGATTAGGGAAATTCTTAGTCATTATTTCCGTAAAGAGGTTCTCAATCCCTTGCTTGCTTCTCCTTCTGTTACCCCTGTGATGTACGTGTTGTTGTGCTTCATGTTCTAAAGGTCCCGTAAAATATCCTTATTTTTTAAAATTCTTTTTTATTTTTGCTGCTCTGATGGGTGTTTTTTCCTACCTTGTCTTCCAAATTGTTAATTAGATCCTCTGCTTTATCTAATACACTGTTTATTCCTTCCAGTGTATTTATTTCACATACTGCATTCATTATTTCTGACTGACCCTTTTTAATGGTTTCTGTGTTCTCTTTCATGTTGTTGAGCATCCTTTTAATTATTACTTTGAAGTCTGTATCTGATAAATTGCTTGCCTCCATTTCATTTAGCTCTTCTGGAGAATTCTCTTGTTCTTTCATTTAGGTCCTGTTTCTTTGTCTCCCCATCTTAGCTGCCTTTTTGTGTTTATTTCTGTATATGAGGTACATCGGCAAAGACTCTGTTGTAAGCCTGTGTCAGGCACTACCTATGACTGTCCCTCGACAACCTGTTTAGGGCTGTCAGCGATCCACAGCATGTGGCTCCCTCTGCTGGGCCTGGGTGTGTGTGGACAGGGCCAAGCTGTGCACCTAGGCTGGCTGTTAACAGCACTGGTCCCAGGGGCAGGTCGCAACAGTGTTGAAGAACCCAGAGAGCTGCCTTCTCCTGGAGGCTGTCAGTTAGGTTTAATCACCGGAAGAGCTTCCAGGTATACTCCTTTACAGGACTCAAGCTCCACCGGGTAGGGTGAGGGGGATAGCTCCCCCCAAAGAAGCTCTTCCTTCCCTTCAGGCTGATGCCATGCAGAGGGGAGTGCTCTTCCTGAGAAATACGGCTTCTATAGTATGGGGGATGACTCAGCACAGGAATCCTGGTGGCTGACCCTTCAGCTCTCTCCTCAGAACCATGACCCCAGACTCTTTTCATGCGATTGTAACCTGCTCTGCCATCTCTCCAGTGGAGCCCAGGGTGAGTGGCTGTAAACAAAATTATGTGCTTTGGCCCTTTAAGTGGTGGCTGCTTCTCTAGCTGTCTCTGGCAGACAGAAACCCCACTGCTTTTCACAGCTGGATATTACGTGGGTGCCTGACTGTTCTGATGCTCTAGGTTGGGGAGCCTGGCTTGGAGTTTAGACCTCACACTTCTTAGAGAGAGCTCCACCCTCGGCCCTCACTGAAATACCCCTCTGGAACTTCAGCTGCTGCCTGTGGGAACCCAGCCAGCCCTCTTGTGCCTCTGCACTTCCTGCCAGCCTTGTTGTGGCTTCTTCTGTAAGTCCTTGGTTAAGCTCTTCTTTCCAGTGTTTTCAGTTGGTTATTCAGGATGATTTGTATACAGTTTACTTGTAATTCCAGCCTGGTCCTGGGAGGACATTAGTGCAGGTTCCACCTAATCCACTGCTGTCTTGGATCTCCCTGTGATTGAGTTTTGCTAGTCTGATGATTAATTTGTAGTTGTAGTTAAAAACCAAGTGATTTGTTGTATATAAATAATCTTTATTTGGGAATTATTTTTTGCCTTGCTTTAGTATAGGTTTAATAATCATCTGGTTTATAAGTAGTATTATTTAACTAAATAAAAATAAGCGTATACTTTAAAAAATGCCAGAAACTTTGTAGCTCTGTGTGATAGAAAAAATTGGGAAAAATCAGTGTTTATGAGTGGGTGTTGTACTCATATGTTGCAGTGTTATAATGCATTAGAGCCATTGGTTATATCAACTAGACAGCGTTGCACCAGAAAGTTTGATGAATGATAAAAACATAACTGTTTGTGAAAGTTTTCCTGTACCATATATTGCTGATAGATGTGTATGTCTTCTCTTTCCTGTTTTCCCTCCCTGCCTCTTTCCCTCCTTCTCTCCTTCTCTCCTTCCCTCCTTTCTCCCTCCTCCCACTGTTTAGTTTTCTCCAGCTCCCTGGTTCAGAATCTTATCTAAGTCAGCCTCAGTCTCTGAGGACTGTGTCTTAAAATGCCTACTCTTTTTTTTCCCCTCTCTGTCAGATCTACTTTATTTAGTCCACATTAATGCATGAGATTTTATTTTCTTTAGCTTTTTAGATCTGTTTGTATTTTTAAAAGAGATTTCTTATAAGGCGAGTGAATAAATTAGATGACTAATAGACAGTGTCACACGTAATATTGTGGGCATTGTAGGAGAAAAAACTGTGGAGGGGGTGGTTGAAACTGGGATGCAGCCCATCCTGTAAATTTGTATTATGTAAACTTAAATCTGAGCCTGGGATTCTGAGTTGTTTCTGCTTCTGTTATTGTTGTTAATACATTTGGTTATGGGTTGCAGATTAATTTAAAACCCACTCCACCCCACCCCCAATTCTCCTGTCCTGCCCGTGTCCATTTTGTATGATGTTGGGGTTTATGACAGGAATGATCCAAGAGAGAGTCATTTGGAAGTCTGATAATCTGTATTTCTGGTGTATTCTAGAAGAAGCTCTTATAAATTTGAGACTTATTTAGATCAGCTCATCCAAATTTTGTACCTTTGTCCTTTCACTCATTCGTAAGTATTGGGCACCTAGCATAGATGTGCATTGCTAGACACTGGTGATATGATGATGAACAAGCCAGTGTGGGCCTCAGTCTTCATCATCTTGTGATCTAGTTGGGGAATCAGATATGTAACAGACAATTATGCATCTCAGAATGGATGCAGAATGATGGGAGAAGAATTGAGTGCTGTGGGAAAACCTTATCCAAACTTGGCAGGGTAAAGGCCAGGGAATGTTTCCTGGAGGTTAGGATGTTGGGGATAGGTGCAAAATCAGGAAACTATGGCAGTGGTTGACAAACTTTTTCTGTAAAGGATCAGATAGTAAATATTTTAGGCTTTACAGGCTACATGGTCCCTTTCTGAACTGCTGTAACCCTGCCATTGTAGTGCAGAAGCAGCTGTGGACAAGTAAATAAATGAACAAGTTTGATGGTAGTTCAGTCAGACTTTATTTATGGACACTGAACTTTGACTTACGTATAATTTTCATGAAATATTATTCTTTTGATTTTTTTTCTCCCAGCTGTTTAAAAATGTAAACATTTTTGCCCTGGCTGTTGTGACTCAGTGGGTTAGGTGTTGTCCTGCAAAGTGAGGTGTCACCAGTTCAATTCCTGGTCAGGGCAGATACCTAGGTTGCTGGTTTTGCCCCCAGTGGAAGGCAGCCAGTTGATGTTTGTCTCTCACATTGATGTTTCTCTCCTTGTCCTTCTCCCTCCCTTCTCCTCTCACTAAAAAATAAATAGATGATAAATAAACACATATCTTAGCCCACGTTATAACAGAAACAGATATTTTGCTGAATCCTGGAATATGGTGTTAAAATGCCCATTATGGGTCTTTTGCTTGAACTCATTATGTTTGTAGAGCTGTCATGTATAAACCTGTAGTAGGTACATACATTATGCTTTTAGTAAGACATAAATTCATAGGTAGGGTTGGAAATTATAGTATTTATGTACCTCTAGCTGTTTTGTTTTGGAAACATTCCAGTAATTCTGGAAGTTGAAGCAAAGGATATTGGGTGATTGACTGATGCTGCACATGCAGAAGGCCTTGGCATGGTGTTAACAGTATTGGGTTGGCCAAAAAGTCTGTAGTTTTTTCCGTAAAATGAAAGGATCAGTTTTCAGTTTCACCAGTAACCTTATTGATTTGATTATTTTGAGTATGCTGGCTGTCTCTTGTGTGGTGTAACGTTAATTGTTCTCAGTTAAAGTCTCAACTTGATCTGTGTCAGCTTCAACTGCTCTACCGTACCAGGGAGCATCATCCAGTGAGAAATCTCGAGCATGAAACTTCACAAACCACTTCTGACACGTTCGATCAGTCACAGCACCTTCTCTATACACTGCACAAATCTTTCTCTGTGTTTCAGTTGCGTTTTTACCTTTCTTGAAGTAATAAAGCGTAATATGCCGAAAATGTTGATTATTTTTTTCCATCATCAGTATTAAAATGGCTGCGCAAAAATTCACCAATTTCGGTAAGTTTTATTTTAATGCACATTGATATGACAGCTGTCACAATACAATCTAACAAAATTGTTTCAAATGAAGTTAAAGACGACTAAGCACTAGTAGAACCATCCTATGGAAAAACTGAATGAACTTTTGGGCAACCCAATACTTTGAAGGTCTGAGTTCCAGTCCCAGTCATGGTTTTGTCAATATGGCTGTGTGATGTTCGGCAGATCATTGCACTTTTCTGAGCCTTGTCTGTTTGTGAAGAAGAGAAGGTAAACCTAACATAGGTACTGCTCAGAATTACTGCAAGTAATAGTATACTTTAGAGCACCATGTTATCATGATTAATTGGCTCTGTGTCACCAAGATGGGTTCTTGGAGAATTCAGCCACCATGCAGACATTCAGTGTCTCCTTTCTGCTCAGTACTGTTCTAGCTAGGAGGATGCAGTAATAAATAAAGTGTTCTGTCCTTGCAGGTTATAAATAAGTACATATTATTTTATCATCATATAGTCATAAATGTTGTAAAGAAGATAAAGGCAAGGAGATAGGTAGAGATGGGGGGGTGGGGATGGGGCTGGGAAAAACCTCCAAGGAAATAATGTTGAACTGAAACCCTGTGGATTTGGGGAAGTTGGGGAACTTTCAAAGCAAGGGAACACAGAATGTCAAGACCCTGAGGTGAGAAAGAGTTTAATATGTTTGAAAACCAAAGTCAAAAGCCAGCAAGCATAGATTGATTTAAGTGATGTAGACATGTAGGGGACAGATTTATAGGACCTAGTGGACCATGGAATAGAGTTTGGATTTTATTCTGAGAAAGATTAAAAACTTATTGGAGAATTTTGAGCAAAGGAATGAAATAATCTATTCTCATTTAAAAGCGATCACTCTCCCTTTCCCCTCTTCCTGAACAGTTCTGCCCTAGAGCTGAGCAGGGTAGACACTCACAGTGTGGGGAGCTGTCATGGCCCAGAGCAGACTGTGTGAGCTGGGGTAGGCTGAGGAAGGTGGCCTGGGATAGAGTGTCTGTGTTGGTA